>CAUYRH010155156.1:0-12277 GCA_963574655.1 Perodicticus potto
GTGCCTGTAGTCCCAGCTACTTGGGAGGCGGAGACAAGAGACTCGCTTGAGCCCAGGAATTGGAGGTTGCTGTGAGCTGTGATGCTACTGCACTCTATCCAGGGTGACAGCTTGAGGCTCTGTCTCAAAAAAAAAAAAATAGAAATAGAAAAAATTAGCTGGGTGGGCAGCTATAGTTCCAGCTACTTGGTAGGATGAGGCAGGAGGATTGCTTAAACCCAGGAGTTCAAGGTCACTGTGAGCTAGGCTGATGCCATGGCACTCTAGCCTGAGCAACAGAGTGAGACTCTGTCCAAAAAAAAAAAAAAAGAATAGAGCTGAGAGTTCTGAAGAAAATCTTTCATTTGGGGTCTACAGTATCCGTTCCTACCCAAAAGTTTTCAGCCTGCCCTTCTAGATGACCCACCCTGCAGATTTCAGACTTGTCTAACCAGCTCCCACATGTGTGCCAATGCCTTGCAATAAATATTTTTATACAGATGTACAAACACACACACACTCACAGCATAGGATGTATCCTTCTGGTTCTGTTTCCCTGTTGGAATGACTGATACAGGACAGAAAAAATGTTTGAAGATAATAGCCAAAAACTTGCCAAATTTAGTAAAAAAAAAAATTGTTACAGATCCAGGAATCTTTATAAACTCAAGTAAAGTAGATTCAAAGAAAACCTAATAGTGTTCAAAATAAAAATAAAATCAAAGAAGCACCTCAGCAACTCACACCAGCGGGAACACACTGGGGAGAACAGGACTTGGAGTGCCTGCTGAACTTCTCTGCAGAGTGGAGTAGTAAACCTACCTGCGTAGCTTTGCAGAAGTCCTGATGCAAGGCCCCTTTTAAATAATCTAGACTTGGAGGGGTAGATGGATCCCAAGGTTAAGTTTACACCAGGTGGCAAAGTGGCAGGTACTTTACCAGGAGGAGTTCCTCTTATTCACCCCTTTTATTCTGTTCAGGTCAGCAAGACCCACCCAATTAGGGAGAAAAATCTACTTTACTTAGTCTATCAATTCAAATGTTAGTCTCATCCAGAAAGACCCTCACAGGTACACCCAGAATAATGTCTGACCAAATGTCTGGGCACCCCCGGCCCAGTCAAGTTGACACATGATATTAACCTTCACTCCATTCTATATTTTGTGTTGTATGTATTGAAGATTAAATATAATTTTAATATATTCTAATCATATCTAATAGTGGATCAGTGCTACATAGTTTATAAAAGTTTTCCACAAACATTATCTCAGTCTTCACAGCAACTAGTATTATGAGTGAGGAAAATTAGGCCCAAATAGGGGGCGTAACTTGCTCAAAGTCACATATCTAAGAAGAAGTAGACTTGACATTCAATCCATGTGATCGGACTCAGATCCAATTCTGTCTCCATCACACCATGGCTGCTTTCCTAGTGCTGTTTATTTGTTAAGCATTTTGACCTCCTTAAAGAAGGAAAGGCTGTTGCACATGAAGTCTGGGGCAGCAGCTGTATCCCCAGCTGTCTGCTATGCCTCCACCAGCTTTGGCAACAGCTGTCTCAGCATGACATCTCACTGGGTTCCTGTCAGAGCCCCACCTTGGGGAATGACAAGTTTAATGAAGAAAAATCCAACCTTCCACCCGAACTCCTAGCTTTGCAAATGCAACTGACATCTGACAGGCGTGGAGGCCCTCACTGCAGGGAATGCGGTGACCCCAGCCTCTCAGCTCATAGATTATATGTTTGGCAGCTTTCACTGCAATTGGCTAGCAACATTTGTGGCTTCTCTGGATCCTACTCTCTAGTCCCAGTGCTAATTTAGCTGCAATTCAAACAAACACTATTTCCTATGTGCCAGGCACAGGGAATGTATAAAAAGATGAGTAACGCACCATTTCTGCCTTGAGGGCACTCAAAGTCCTACAGAAGAGTTAGAAACTTTATATTGCCAGTATTTCTGTGGAGACAACACCATTGCCATGGCAAATGGGCCCCTTTTGAATGGAGAAACTCTAATGAGATTGCTCAAAAAATTAAATACCATATCCTTTGGCAGGAACAACAAACTGAAATGCCAGGAAGAATCACAGAAGGGTAAGAGCTATAAAAGGGGCACTTTAAAATTAGCATTTGAGAACTAGAACTGCATTTTTTTAATCTGAAAAAAATAAGGCAGTGATCCACATATCAATGGCTACATGAAGTGTTGTTTTAGGGAACTAGCAAGCAGAGCCACACATTTGGAGGGCATGCCGGGAGGTGAGATTAGAAGGAAAGGTGGTGGCTCGGCGCCTGTGGCTCAACGGGTTAAGGTGCCAGCCACATATACCTGAGCTGGCGGGTTCGAATCCAGCCTGGACCCGCCAAACAACAACAACAGCTGCAACCAAAAAATGGCCAGGCATTGTGGTGGGCACCTGTAGTCCCAGCTACTTGGGAGGAGGAGGCAGGAGACTCGCTTGAGCCCAGGAATTGGAGGTTGCTGTGAACTGTGATGCCACAGCACTCTACCTAGGGTGACAGCTTGAGGCTCTGTCTCAAGAAAAAAAAAAAAAGAAGGAAAGGTGGTTAAGATGATTCAATGTCATGCCAAAATCTTCCAAATGTGTTCTGAATGGAGTCACAGGAGATTTCGAAGCTGGGCTGGGGTTAGCATGATTTGATGTGTGATATGTACAAAAGTGATGGTAGGGCTTAGTGGAGGAAACTAAGACACTAGTCCAAGGGAATGCTAGAATGTACCCAGTGGGAGACAATGGATGCCTGGGCCGAGGTGGTGGAAATGGAAGCAGGAGAGGATGGGAAAGACCATTCAGAAGCAGAATGGTCAGATTTGGGTCAAGGACAGGTGTAGGATATCTAGTTATGTGACTAAGGACTAGAGAAGCTATGAAAGAGAACCTGGAAAAAGAAGTAGAGAATGAGAAGCATCAAGGAAAAGTCGCTGATTTGGGTTGGGGCTGAACATGCTAAATGTGAAGTGCACGCAGATATCCAAGCAGAGATGAGTGGGCAGTTAGAAAGTACAGTGGGCAGTGGGCAGTGGGCGGACAGAAAGAGCAGCCAGGGAAGTGGAGCAGGCTCACAGATTAAGCCACGGGAGTGGTTGAGACTTCCCAGGAAGACAGCATAGAGAGAAGGCAAACAGGTGAAAGACAAGGGGCCCCTGGGAACTCTGACATTTAACAGCCAGGCCAGGAATCAAAAACAGGAAACAGAGATAAAAGGGGAAGGGAGAGACGCAACAGAGGAGGACGAGGAGGCGTGAGAGTAGCAAATGCAGAGAAATTGCAGAAGATGAGATGAAACTTCTAGTTTCCTCTGGAAATGGAAAGGTCATTAGGTTTAGCAGGAGGAAAAAAAAAAAAAAGAAAGAAAAGAAAACCAGAAGGGGAACAGATGAAACGAGATTGGCAAAATGGCGATCCTTGTTGAAGCTGAATCCGCCCATGTGTTTATTATCATGTTATGTGGGTATATGTGTAAAAATTTTTCCAAATATAAAGTCAAAATTCTAAAAACTAATACATAAAAAGAATGAAATAAGTTCTCATTACCAGCTTCTAAAATCGCGGTTTCAATTGAATACCAAATGGGAAACACAAAGGCGGGGGCAGCTGGTGTCAAGTGTCACATTTCAAGCTTCGCTGGCAATGTGATTCTGATGGTGAGGCTGAACTGGGCCTGGTGTTTGTATCATTCATTCATTGTCAGTACAGGAAGCAGATGACATCAAATTAGGATGGTTCCCGACAGCTGAAAGGAGTATATATGGCGGAGAAGCAGAGTGTAGAGAAAGCACAAGGAATACTGCAGTAACACTGGTGCTAGTAGCAGAGGCATGTTACCCACTGTCTCAAATGCTCTCAGTGAAATACCCCTAGCATCTACTCCTCTTGGGCGTGTGGGTCAACTGGAGGTCAGCTGAGCTCCGCTTCAAGCTAGTGTCCAGCTGGTCCTGGCTCCTCTTTGCAGATCTAGTTCTGTTCTGTTCCACGTGTGTCTATTCTGGGGCCCAGACGGAAGAAGCAGCAGTTGCCCAGAGGAAGCTCTTCTCACGCAGATAACAGAGGCCAAAAGAAATGAACACAGAAACACGCGATGCTTCCCCAGGCTTGGGCTTGAAACTGGCACAGACATTTGGGTCCACCCACATTCCATTGACCAAAACAAGTCGTACAGAGCCAAGCCCAAGGGCAGGAATCAATATACTCCTCCTTTTATGGGAGCAACCACAAAGGCTCATCCAAGCAAATGGCATGGATACCAGGAAGGGCAAAGTGTCAGAGCCAATAAGTCCATCTACAGCACACTCTAGAAGAAGGGAGAGAACCCTTCCCTTAGCAGAATCCAGAAAGAGTCATGAGGAAAGGCCCCCTTGAGAAAAGCTCTGACCTTCCATGTGAAAGGAGATACAGGTGAGGAGAGGTCACAACAGGATGCCAGGGGAAGAAATGCCCTGACCTCCCTTGATCTTCTGAATTCAGCCAGAAACCAGAAACCCAGATAGCAAAGGCATCCTTTGATGGGATTCATAAAGGCTGGACTCGAGTCTGGAGGGACTAAAAGGACATGGGCACAGCACTGACCGGCTACAAGGGGCGGACAAGGAGAAGGTGCCTGGGGGGCCAGTGGGGAAGGCTCAGTGTGTGAAGAAAACCCTCATCTCCCTCAGGTACAGCCCAGGAAATTTGAGAAATTGCCAGCTCAGAAGTGTTGGGAGGTCCTAAGTGTGGCCGGCATTGCCCCCTGGACATCCTATGCAGGGGGGCATCTGTACCAAGCCCCAAGAGAAAAGCTTTTCCTCCTGCAAGGAAGAGACACAGCTGGAGGTGGAAACAGGCAATTAAGGCTGATTGTCTGACTCAGCAATCAAATTAGGCTGTGGCACTAATGATAGTCAAGAAGAGTCAAGTTGCCGGTGGGAGCTGAGCGCAGGCAATCAGTGCAGAGATGACGCTTGAGAGGATCTGGGAGTTGGTTCTGTGTCCAAGGGCCCTTGGGAGCCACCTCCCAAAAGGGAACCCTGTCCTAAGAAATGCCAGTGCTCTTCCAATATGCTATAAGGAAGCTCTTAAGGTTTGTTCTGGCTGTGTTACTGAGAGACAAACTAATGTCAAAGGGAACCAATGTAATAATCTCATCAGTTAAAAAAAACTAAATTGTTCCTTTACAAGCAAAGAATCCTTCCTATTGGGGGTAGAAATGAGCCCCTCAAAGTAAGTTCTAAGTTTTATATGTCCAGAATCTAAAAATCAGGGCTCACCTGTTTTATTAGGCCACCAAAAATTGAAGTAGTACGCCAAGCAGGCATCAGAAAGGCAGATGTTATGTTTTAGTTTCAAGAGCGTGGATTCTGGGCAAACCACCAGAATTCAGCTGCCTCAGCTGCTTACCACTACCTGTGTGAGCTCAGGCAAATGGCCTGACTGTGTGTCCTTGGTTTCCACATCTGGAAAATGGAGGTGATGATAGTGCAGCCTAGAGCAGCATTCAACCTGTGGGTCGGGACCCCTTTGTTCCATTTATAATAATGAGGCAATTAGGAAGGTTGAGAACCACTGGCCTACAGTAATGTAAGTGTAATGAGTCAACAGATGTGAGCACTGACCAGAGTGTTAAGCACATAGTTGATGATATTTGAAGGTGAGCGCTCGTCATCAGCGGCCCCACCCAGCAGACTCAGGATCAGTCCCCTGCTCCTCATCCAGGAAGCATCCCTACCTTCTCAGAGCACCCCATGTCACTGGTGGGAGCTTGGGGACACCGTGTTCCAGCCCTCTCCCTGAGCACCCGTTCACCTTGGTCTCAGTGCGGTGCTATTACCCCTGAGCCAGGGTTGCCCCCATCACCTAGGGCTGGAACCCAGGGGAAATTTCCTTTCGGGTGAGTGCTCTGACCCTCCCATCTGGCACTGACTCAAGGTTGATGAGAACAATTAAAGGACTGTGAAAGAGATGGCAGCAGCCACAGGGTATCAGCATTTTAATGAAAAGCATAACAAACTCACTGGAGTGACTTCAATCCAAGGGAAAGGAGAGAATGACAAAGGCAGTTTGGCCCCTTGCCAGGTTTGTTGCCTGTTGCTCAAGAGGAAGCCAATACACTGAGACACCAGGGGTTAATACCACAGGTGCCATGAGAGGAGAAAGTTTGCAAATCTGTCTCCCTGAGAATTTGGGAGAAAGGGGTTTTAAAGATCGACAGGCAAAGGGCTAGGACGTTTGGTCTGCTGATTGGCTGGGTCTGGGGTAGAAGCATAGGGGCGTAGAAATTGTCTTCCTGTGCTGAGTCAGTTCTGGGTGGGGAGGTCACAAGACCTGTTGAGTCAATGGGCCACTCTCTGGGTAAGTCGGCTGGTCCACTGGAATACATGGCCCAGAAGACTTCTCAGAAACTATGGCCTGAGGTTTCACAAGGGAGTAATTAAGAATGTTAAGAAGCTTTATGTCACCCCTGAGTAGCAATTACAGGAAAGCAAACTAGGGGACAATGGCTTATTACACATAGATGCCTATACATTTGCAGAGTTCAGACCCTTACCACAGTTCCCACATGTGTCCCTTTATTAATTTTATAAAAGGTGGTTTCAGCATAGCGCTTCCGAGTTGTTGATTCCCCCTTTGCCCCTGAAGCTTTCTGCCCTGTCTTTCCCCAGGCTGGGCGCTCTCCTCCTTCACCTCCCTGTCTTTCCTCTTTCTCTGCTTCCATTCTCCTTCTTAATCTCCCCTCTGTTTCCTTTAGAGCCCTCTCTCTCTTTTAGAAACCTGCTTGATGTTGGTTTTCACATGTATTTGGCCCGTGGTAACGTGTGGATCCACAGTCCTCGCTATTGTGCATACACTTTTTTTTTTTTTTTTGCCGTTCAATTAGGACACTTGGGATCCAGTTCACTAGCTCCATCGCTAACCCACTGTACGATGGTCAGCAACAATAAAGCAAACACATGTTATAGTTAACGCACATCACTCTTGTTAGTACTTTATATATAAAATGGGTTCATTTTGTCAGGGCAACCCTGTACTAAGGTATCTTATTATTGCTAGCATCACCTGTGGCAAACCAGATTACTATTAACAACTATTTTGGGTTTCTTCCTTAAGAAATCCTGCCAGTAGGAGGTTTAAACATTCCCCACCCTAGGCTCAGCGCCTGTGGCTCAATGGGCTAAGGCTCCAGCCACGTACACCTGAGCTGGTGGGTTCAAATCCAGCCCAGGCCCACCAAACAACAATGATGGCTGCACCCAAAAAATGGCCGGGCATTGTGGCGGGCGCCTGTAGTCCCAGCTACTTGGGAGGCAGAGGCAAGAGACTCGCTTGAGTCCAAGAATTGGAGGTTGCTGTGAGCTGTGATGCTACAGGACTCTATCCAGGGTGACAGCTGGGGGCTCTGTCTCAAAAAAAAAAATCCCCACCCTATTTAAGTAAGAAGTGACCATATGACTTTCTTTGGCCAATAAAGGCCATAAAGTGTCACAGGGGCACTGCCAGGAAGAAGTTTTAAGAAACAGTATGTGCTTTGCCATGTTCTCTTGTCACTATGCCATGATGACTGGCAGCATCCCAGCCAGTGTCATCTAAGGATGAAGGTTTGGTGCAGAGCCACAGCCAAATTAGGAAGGATAAGAAGTGTGAACAGGAGGGAAACATCGGATGTTATCTGTCATAGAGATTTTAGAGTCATTGGTTACTGCAGCATAACCCAGTCTATCCTGGCTACTAAATACCCTTTCTCGGGTAAGGAAAATGAAGCACATTAACAGTGTCTGGCCGTACAACTCCAGGCTGAACTCCTAAGAATTATTCTATATTACCTCTGTGAACCTTGATTTCTGCTTTGTGAAGAGAGGTAATCTGTTTCTAGTTGAAGGCAACAAATACTGTGTTTCTTTCAATCCTGTCCATCTGATTATCATACCATTACCTGCTTTCTTTTAAACTTGTTAGGCTGATGCTGCTGTAAAATGGCCCAAGGGAAGTAGGGCGCTCTCAGCTGCCTGCAGGTGTCCCCATCATGTTTATATCCAAAGTAATCCGCTATCCATGTTCCCAGCTCAGGATAATCTGAGGAAAGAATTCCCAGACCTCCATTTCTGCCTACCAGGCCTCCTACTTTTGGTATGCTCCAACAACTATCTGAAAACTATTTCAAATTTTTTTTTTTTTTTTTTTTTTTTAGACAGAGCCTCAAGCTGTCACCTTTGGTAGAGTGCCGTGGCAACACAGCTCACAGCAACCTCCAACTCCTGGGCTCAAGCGATTCTCTTGCCTCCGCCTCCCAAGTAGCTGGGACTACAGGTGCCCGCCACAACACCTGGCTATTTTTTGGTTGCAGCCGTCATTGTTGTTTGGCAGGCTGAGGCTGGATTCGAACCCACTAGCTCAGGTGTATGTGGCTGGCGCCTTAGCCACAGGCGCCGAGCCTATTTCTAATTCTTAAAGCTGCACTCCAAAACAGATGTTATTCCCATCCTTCTTGATAAGGAAACTGAGGCTCACTAACACTAAATAACACATCTAAGGCCACACATCTAGTACATTTAGTCTTCTGATTCTATTTCAGAGCTGTCTGACACTAAAGCCTGTGTTCTTTTCACCAGGGTGCTCCAGCTGGTCTTCTGATACATCCTCTTTTATTATTTGTGACCTTGGAGGTATCTGAGTCTTTCAATATATTCTATGCTAAATAAAATTTTAAATGCTCCGGAGGACACAAAGGGCTTCTGAAGAAGGAAGCAGTGGGGCAGTGAGCTAAGTCTAGGTAAATTCCTAAGAAAGCATGAATATAAAACAAAAAAAGAGAGACTTGAGAAATAAGTGAAACAAACTAAGCAGTTTGAGGATCTGTATTTAAATACATAGTAATAAGGGCCAGCACAGTGCTAAAGAGACTGTTTTAAAGCTTTCTGAGCTTTCAACTGAACATCAATGAAGCAGACTTCCTAGGAAGACATCCCCATTGCCCTATTTTCCAGATGGTCAGAGCAAGACCCTGAAGTCTGATTCCTATCCCTGGTACTCATCTTGGAACAAAATTAGCCCTGTTGAGAAGCTATGCACCAAATAACACTTGTACAAACAACTGCCTGACTTTTATAACAGGCCTATGTCTTACGGCTGCTTGCCTGCCACCGTAGTCTAATGAGCCCATTGATCATAGCTGTGTTTCAATAAATATTTTTTTTTTCCTGATAATGAGCCAATTTATAATCTAAAGCCAGACATTGTCAGGCCTGGGATCTTTCATAAAAAAAATGTATCATCATAATTGTTATTATTGGTATTGCCATCTGGGTCTCATTTTTAAAAATAAAAGGCTTTCTTATGCTTCTGGAAGCTACTTCGTTCAGGATACTGTGTCCTCAGACACCCCCTCACAGCATGTTCTCACAAATAGTGAGTCATTTGTGTCACCTTCTCGAAACACTTTCTCCTTCGTGATCCCATTTTTAACAAACTCCCCAAATCATAATATCCCCCCCATTCATGCAGCTGCTGTGTATAGAGCTCCTACAATATGGTGGGCCTGACGCCAGATGCTACGGAGAATGCAAACCTTACAAGGCATAGCCCAGCCCTTAACACGCAGTCTAACGGGCATTAAATAAAAATCAGTACTGTTATGTGATATGACATTTGGAAGCCAAGTAGGGTATTCTGCTTTCTAGAGGGACGGACATCAAGGTTCCATCTACCCTGCCAGGTCTCATTCTACCACACCCTCATGGAAATGGATGCTGATGTAAATTGACCAGAAATACCAAGTTGAGTATTTCCTGGCACGCCATGCCTGAAAGTAGTGCTTTCGGGGTAAGAAGAAAACAAGCTGAAGTGCTAAGGCCACCTGGGGCACTCTCTCTGATATCTCTTGCTACTGACTCTTCACAATCTTCTCTTTCTCCCTAGACTAGTTGAGTAAGAAAGGCCTGGGGCTACCTCCCCCTAGCAGGAGCCTTCTCTTTACTTAAATAGAACTAGAATAGACTCTAGGGGAAGGCCACAAGGTCTACACAGGCTGGCAAAATGCTTCATTGTTGCAGTCCCACAGGAGATAACACTGGGGTATGGGATGTTAAGAATCCAGGCTCAGTATAGTGGCTCACACCTATAATCCTAGCACTCTGGGAGGCTGAGTGGAAGGAGCCCTTGAGCTCAGGAGTTTGAGACAAGCCTGAACAAGAGCAAGGCCCCATCTCTACTAAGAAAAACCAGAAAAATCAGCCAGGTATTGTGGCAGATACCTATAGCCCCAGCTACTCCAGAGGCTAAGGCAGCTGGATCCTTTCAGCCCAGGAGATTGAGGTTGCTGTGAACTAGGCTGATGCCACGGCACTCTATCTTGGGCAACAGAGTGAGACTCTATCATAAAAAAGAAAAAGGAAGAATTATCCAAAACAGAGTAAGTTCAAGAGAGTGCAACTGGCCTTCTAATGTCCTATTGAACCACTGTTTGAAAGGTCCTTCCAAGAATTATTTAACATCCTTGCTGGTGGCTCATGCCTATAATGCACTTTGGGAGGCCAAGGTAGGCGGATCACCTGAGCTCATGATTTCAAGACTAGCCTGCACTAGAGTGAGACCCCCATCTCTAAAAAATTGCCAGGCATTGTGGCAGGTGCCTGTACTCCCAGCTACTCAAGACACTGAGGCAAAAGAATTGCTTGAGCCCAAGAGACTGAAGTTGCTGTGAGCTATGACACCACAGCACTCTTGGGGGAGGGGCTGACAAAGTGGGACTCTGTCTCAAAAAAAAAATTATTTAACATCCAGTGAGAAGATACCATCTATGACTTTGCCATTTGCTATTAATTCAGACTCAAACTCAGTGACGTTGCATGTCAACTTGTAGATTTGTGACTGGTAGAGAAATAAGCAATTTCCAACAAGTAGATAATCCCAAAGATTATGGTTTTATTGCCCTCTAGAAAACTAACAAGTTTAATATCTAGCATAATTATCTAATTCTGGTGTTCCTTTACAAAATTGCCTACACATGTCCTATTCTTCATATACTCTGAGTCAGCTTTACCATCAGAGATATTTGATTTTATGTGTCAACTTTCTGAGCCATGGTGCCCAAATATTTGGGCAAATATTATGTTGGATGTTTCTGTGAGGTTGACTTCAGATAAGATGAACATTTAAGTTGGTGAACTTTGACTAAAGCAGGTAGCACTTCATAATTTGGGTGGGCCTCATCCGATCAGGTGAAGGGTTAAATAAAACAAAAGACTGGCCTCCCCTGAACGAGAGGGAACTCTGCCAGCAGACAACCTTGAGATGAAAACTATAAAATCAGTTCTTATCTGAGTCTCCAGCCTGCCAGCCTATCCTGCAGATTTTGGACTTGCCAGCCTCCATAACTGACTGGGCCAATTCCTTAAATGAAAGAATATCTCTCCCTATATATACATATATATACCATTATGTATATGTATCTCTCTCTATATATACATATATATACTATTATATATGTATATACTATCCTATTATATATATATAGAGAGAGAGAGAGATAATAGTATATATATATGTATAGAAGTGGGGCAGAAAAGGATATATATATAGAGAGAGAGAGAGACAGAGAAAGAGAGAGAGATTCCTTTTATACACACATACACACACCACACAAGTGGTTCAGTTTATCTGGAGAACCCTAATATACCATCTTATTGGCTCACTTACTAAATAATGAGTTAAAAAACAATCTTTAACATGTGTTTATTCTACAATTTTAAGGGTCATATTTTCATTTCACTTTTGAAACGTGCAATTTAACAGAGGCCAGAGACTGATCCAGTCATAAGGAGGGTTCCATTGCCTGGTCTGGCCCTCTGGTACTTATCTCCCTCGGGTCACTAAAACAGTTGGTGACTGAGGCAGAAAAGGATCCTTGTGATTGAGAACTTAGGTTGGAATACCACTTCCATGTCATTTCATCAAGACCACAAGCAATATATTATAAAATGCAAAAATTTTAAATAAAATTATATGCAACGAAATATAAATATCCATACATTCATGCCCATAGAAATAAGGATAGATTGAATAAATAAATAAATGGGAAAAAGAAACAAATATCTTGTGCAGAAGAATTTCAAATAATTTATGTACATACTCCACATTTAAAAAGGTAGAGTAGAACTCCCAACTCCCTAAGTATGGACAGTACATAACATAATAACTATCTTCTAATCAGTAGACTCTGAAAGAGTACTTTCTTTTTTTTTTTTTTTGAGACAGAGCCTCAAGCTGTCACCCTGGATAGAGTGCTGTGGCATCATAGCTCACAGCA
>CAUYRH010155157.1:0-24845 GCA_963574655.1 Perodicticus potto
CCCCCCACACACACTCTTTGGCACATGCCCTGCAGAGCTTGGACCTGCTGGGAGTAGGAGGAATCAGTGCTTCTCACTCAGACTCCAGTAGCTTCCACTTCACTACCTGGTGCCTTTAATCCTTGAGCCTGAGTCTCAAGGACTCTGCACAAATTTGAATTTCTGCTGCTTAAAGCTGAGTGATTTAGAATTACTCAATATACTTTCCATTTTGTTAGTGTGATTCGTGATTACAGATGCTTTTTCGTTTTACTGACTGGCGTTTTTTTTTCTGTTTTCATTTTCTTTGCTGTTTTGTACTATTTTTGAGAGAAGAGACACAGTAATCATTTGAAACTAAAAGTCTCCCACCATTGGCTCTCAGCCTGCTACAGTCTGTCTTGTGCACCAGAACTGTGTCTGTAGACGCTTTATTCGTCAAGTGCCTCTGGTTGCCATGTTCAGTGGTCAGTTCTCTCTACCTTACTCAGCTCTTATCAGACATAGCCAACCATGCCCACATTACAACTCTCTTCTCTTCACTTCCATGCTACTGAACTCTCCTAGTTTTCCTGCTGTTCCCGGGCCCCTCCTTCTCAGATTTCTTCACTGGTGCCTCCTCCATCCATCCACAAATTACTAGTGAACCACTGGGTTCAGTCTTAGTCCTGTTCTCTTGTCAATTACTCATCCTCCACCTCATCCATATTACCTCATATAGTCCCATTACCTTAAATACTGTATAATATCCAGTGACTCCCAAATCCTTATCTCTGCCCTTTTCCTTGAGTTCCAGATTTATACATTCAACCATCCACTTGACGGTTCTACAAAAATGTCTAATAGATACTCCCAAGCTCATGACTGTGGCACGTGCATTTTTCCTGCCTTGGATGTTCTTCCCCCAGCTCTCCCAGTCACTGGCACCCCGTCATCCTTAAGATCTCCACTGAAGCATCCTTTTCTCTTAGGGCTCCCCTGACTGCCTGCTCTAGAGTTGGTCCCTCTCCAAGTCGCTTTATTTTCTTCACAGAACTTGTCAGAAGTTGTTTTACAAGTTGTCTACTTGCTGACTGTTCTCTAAATTAATAGCCATAGCCTCTGTGAAAGTGTGCCTTGTATTTCTTCTCCCCTGCTGTATTCTAAGTACCTAGAACAGTCCCTGGTGTGTATCAGATTCTCAAGAGATTCTTGCCTAATTAATTAATTTAAATTTTAATAATAAAACATTGACATGCACATTTCACATATTAGATAGGAAGTTATCAAATCTACTCCAATTTGGTATGAATGACTTTCACATAATTATCAAATTCACATTATTAAAAGATTTTTACAAATGAATAGCCATAGTCATTTTTACCAAGAAAACCATGGAGAGTCTTGAAACATCTCTTGCCATATAAATAATCTTAAAGGTGAAAAATAGATTGGTTTAAAAATGGAATTTTTTTTTTTTTTTTTTTAGAGACAAGAGTTTTACTTTGTTGCCCTCAGTAGAGTGCTGTGGCGTCAGAGCTCACAGCAACCTCCAGCTCTTGGGCTTAGCCGATTCTCTTGCCTCAGCCTCCCAAGTAGCTGGGACTACAAGCGCCCAGCACAACACCTGACTATTTTTTGCAGTTTGGCTGGGGCCAGGTTCAAACCCACCACCCTCATTATATGGGGTAGGCGCCCTACACACTGAGCCACAGGTGCCACTCTATAAATGGAATTGTTAATATTTCATTTATAACTAGCTAGTGATGGTGAGGAATTTAAAAATACAAAGAAATCAATACTTGAAAAACTGGCTAAACACTATGGAAATAAAAACCAAGATTTTAGGGAGTCTTTATTTTCTGACAGATTTATTATGTGATTGGGTCAGATTAAACAACAGTCATTTTTTGCTGTTATCTCTCTCCAGTGGTCATCTGCCAGTGAGGGTAATCACAGAGTTAGTATAGTGTGAAAGTGTTTTCATAAGCAGATCTTCTATGAACCTTTTTCACAAGATGAAAACACTGTTTTTAAAATATCTTACCAGCACTTTGACTGTTAAAAGATTAGTATTTTACTAGCTCTTCTAATCCAATAAAAACAAAAAATTTGTGTACTAAGTATATTAATTTTTTCCTTGATTTATACTGCTTAGTATTCTGGAATTTGGTAGAGATTTTGCTTATCTAACACTGCAAAAACTAAAAAATAAATCTGAAATATTTTGTGACTATTGATTTTTGTGTTAATTGTATTCTTTAAAATTTTATTACACTTAAACAATATCACTGGACTTCTTTCTTTTAGATTTCTGGAATGTGCTATGATAGCAAAATGTTCCAAGTTCACCAAGTGCTCTGCATCCCCACCTGGATGGCAAAGTTCTTTTCTTGGACACTGGAGCCCATCTTCTCCTCTTCAGAACCTACCAGTGAAGCCAGAATTGGGATGGGAGCCACCGTGGACATCCAGAGACAGCAGAGGATGGAGCTGCTCGACCGGCAGCTGATGTTCTCCCAGTTTGCACAAGGGAGGCCGCAAAGACAGCCACAGGTAAAGGGGACAGTCACCGAAAATTTAAAAATACTTGTTGGCCCAGGTAAACTTCTCCTCTCTGATTTCATGTGAGACAGAGACTACATTTCATTCCTATGCATTGCAATGTGGATGTTGACACGTTTCCAAATAGAATGTAAGTCTAGTGTCCGTTAGTGGCTTTTCTTAGTTTTTTGTTTTGTTTTGTTTTTGTTTTTTGTTTTTTTGTTGTTGTTGTTAAGTTGAAAAAATAAATTGCAGCTGATTGGTCAAACTGGACATTCTTGTTCCACTTATATCAGGTTAGCATTATTTCTTAGAGAAACACCAACCTAGTTAACAAGATGTGCTATTTATCTGTTTTTATAATCTTGTAAAAGCCACAGTGTCTTCCTGTTAAAATGCTAATTATGTGCTGTGGAATGAAGAACGAATGTAAAACTCCCTGATTTTCCTTGGTTGACATAAAGAGAATATGAAGGTTAGAAATTTTTTAAGAGAACAACCAGTGAGTGAATCAAATAAGTGCTGTGTCTTCTTAACCTTGTTATCAATAATCAGGAACTATTTCACATTTGTCTACAAATACTGGAGTAGCCAAACAAACTGATACTATACTTGTGTTTCAAGTGAGACAAGAGAAGGAGGGTTACTGTACGCCAGGCTAAAACCCCTGACGCCATCTTTCATGGATGCCTCTGTGATTCAGAACACTGGGCTCTTCCTTTCTTGTGTCCATCTTCTTTACTCTGTGGGGTAGTAGACATGGGACTGTTCTGTCTTGCCATCTCTCCGTCTCCTGCCAGCATTCGGTGTGAGAGGTAGGTGTCATGGTGGTTTGAAGTGGAATCCAGAGGTCTTTAGTGTCCCATTGGAGATGCAGGTACCACAGTTTATATTTTGGGTGGGAGGAAGGAGATGGAATCTACAAGAAAAAGAGAAGCAAAAGTTGTTTCTTAAAGTTGGGTTCGAATTTGTAGTGACTCCAAAACATACCATAAAGATACCAATGATGTAGTAATTAAGGATAGAGGGAAGATATTTCTCTCAGAGAGGTAAAAGCTGGAGGTGTGGATGACAAGCTCGCTTCTGCGGACAAGCTGGGAGGAGGGAACTAGGCGAGTTGTGCAGGAGGACTATAGCCGAGGTGCACGCAGACCACAGGTGGGGCCTTGTATTTAGCAGGAGGTGGAAATATAAGGAAATTGAAGAGTAGTAGATAGGTGTGAGAACTCAGAATGAGCAGTGTCGGGAAACTGAGTAGTGGTGAGTGAAAATGTTTTCCAGGTAGAATGGAAAGAGCTTATGAGGGAGAAAGAGAAATAGGGGATGATTCTGAGGTTTTTGGCTTCGATAATGGGATAGATGGGTGGTGTTCTATCTCACTAATTTCAGAGGAGCAGACTAGGGGGAACATGTCATCTGAGGTGTGTTGGGAATCCCTGGGAAGAGACTCCCCATTAGAGGGCTGCGCATCTGTGCTCATGAGCAAGCCAGAGAAGCTATGTTTCTCAGATTGGCTTCCCAGGGAAGATTTTTCTGCATGGAGTTTATAGGAGAACACTGGCAGCTTCATTGTCACTGGGGAAGGAAGCAAGACTGAACAGAGGGACAAGTTGAACTGCAGGCAGAACAAAAGCCCCAACTCCTGTGAGCACAGTGAAGTCAGGAGTGCCCTTCTGAGCTGTCCCATACTCTCAGGGGCAAGGGGTCTGAAACGTTAGTTAAACCTCTCACAGCCAGCCGTTGAGGGCAGGTGGCACAGCGCCCCTAGCTAAAGACTGGGTTCTTCCACCCTGACGGAGGTGGGGGACCAGGCAGCATTATGGCATCCACAGTCCAGCCCTGTGCTGCTCGGGTCTTTCTGTTTTCCTTATCTAAGAGCACCTCTGGGGTTCCAGTGGGACCCTCTGCTGTGAAGGGAAAAATCAAGAGGATGGTTGGGGGACAAAGTACACTCCTTCAGTGGAGGCTGGTCTCAGGACCACACTGGTAGTCATCCTCTCCTTCCTCTGCTGTCTGCTCTGGAGTCCCCATCACCATTGGCTAGAAGGCTCACTCAGTAAAGTGACACAGACCGTCATCCCTGTGGGGTTTCAGGCCCTGGTCCCCAGGCCTTCTCAGACTGTGTCAGCTGCATGTGTCCATTTACTGTATAAATTGGGCCAGGTAGCAGCATGAAATGGTCCAGTGGATGTGCTGTACACATTCTTCCCTGCCTCTGGTTTGCCAGTAGCTATATCTTTTCCTCATGATCGGGGCTGATTACTGCTGCCAGGACCTGGCTCCACTTCTGGCCTGCAAGTCCTCTGGACCAAGAAGCCCACAATGACCAGGCAACAGCTGTTACTTAAAATGTAATGAGATTCTTGCAGTGTCCCCACCTGTGAGCTGTGCTCTCATAGAACCTAGAGTTGCAGGGACAGGAAGCCCTCATTCCCCGGGGAGGTTACCAGAAGGAAGGGCAGTCAGGATCACTTATTTTTAAGGCCCCTGCACTCTACCTGTGGGGACATAGCACGCATATAATGGTTGTTGAGTTAGGCTTAAACTGTATCCTGCAGCCACTGAGGGCCACCCTTGCACGATATTGTCTCCAGCTGATATTTCATCTGTACTGTCACCTGGCTGTACACTAGGGTCTAGCAAGCTGATAGCTCCTGGGTCTTGTGGTATGTGTGACGGTCCGTGTGTCCTGTGATCTTGCCACTGCTGCTCCCACTTTGCTATAAGTGGGTCCTTTGATCTGATGTGATGTTATTCAGGACCCCAGTCATAAACCAAGCCAGTGGTGGTGCTGGCTGGCAGAAGAGGTGGAGAGACCTATAACTGGAGTATGTCAATCCCAGGTAACATGAATCCTGCCTGCCCTCATTTCCTAGAGTTACTATGACACAGTGGCATGGACTGGGTGGCCTAAACAACAGAAATTTATTTTTTCATGGTTTCGAAGGCTGGAGATACAAGATGAAGGTGCCAGCAGGTTTGGTTTCTGGTGAGGCCTCTCTCCTTGCTTGTAGATGGCTGCCTTCTCCCTGTGATGTGGCCTTTCCTCTCCGTGTGCTCCTGGTACCTCTTCCTCCTGTAAGGATACCAGTCCTCTTGGATAAGTCCCACCCTTATGACCTCATTTAACATTAATTTCCTCCTTAAAAGTCCTACCTTTAAGTATAGTCACATTGTAGGATTAGGGCTTCAGTGTATGAATTTAGGCAGATGGGGACCACGCTGCCTTCCATAGCACTGCTCCTCCCACAGTTAAAAGTAGCTAGGTCAGCCCGGGGGTGGGGGGTACCGCACACATGGCCTCCATCCTGGCCACCGTGGCTGTTCCATTCGTGTGTCCATGCTGGAGTTGGGGGACAGTGGTGGAGTCACTGAGTCATCCTGTCCAACCTCTGGTGCCTGTTCTGTGGTGGATGTCTTGGGCAGGCCCCACTTGCAAATACTTGATGCCTGTTCCCAGCTGTATCCACTTGTCGACCCCTCAAGTCTCCCTGTCCCTTCCTTCCCAGTCCTCTGACCAACCAGCCAAGTCAGAGCCCCTGCTCAGGGAATCCATACATGTTATTACCTCTGGCCACTTCTCTTTCCACAGAGTTGATGACCAAATGCATCACCCAGCTCTGCCCACTGGGGGTTTACCTCATCACCAGCTTTTGAGGTCACACCCTGAGGTAGAGCCATGGTACAGCCATGGTTCTTCAACTGTCATTCATGTCCCAAGCTAGCCTGTCCATGAACCGTATCTGACCGTCTCCCTCTCTGTGTTGGTGGTGAGGAGCCCATTCCATGTGTGGAGTGGGTGTGAGCTGGAGAGACTATGGTGCAGCAGAGACTGGCAGGGGTCTGGTGTGCCCGCTGGCCCTGCTCATGCTGATCCCAGATGTCCATGTCCATCTGACAGGTTTCTGTGGGGCCCCCTGGGTGATAGCTTGGTGGCTATCTGCTGCCGACTACAGGCCCACTTTATGGCCCATGGACGGGTACTCCTTGATCCAGCCTCAGTTTTGTGAAAAATCTCAAAATCTCAGCTGTGTGTGCATGCCCTTGAAGACTGGGTTCTTCTACCCTGACGGAGGTGGGGGATCGGGCAGCATTATGGCATCCATATAACCCTTGCTCCGGGACCTTAGGGACCCATGTTGTAGTTCTCATTTTGTGGCTTGCTATAAACTCCCAGCTGTTTCTCTCCCCACCCCAGATACTGGGAGCACTGCAGGCTCCACCAGGTTGCATAGTGAATGAAACAGACCCAAACCCCTGCCCTCCTGCAGTGTGTATTCCTGCCAGGCACTTGTGAAATGGTACAAGCCTTTGTCAGTGGCTGTCCCTACTGCTCACCAGACTCCTCTGGTTTCATAGGTTGGTCTCCCACCCACAGGTCTGAAGTCCAGAGCTAGAGCCTTTATGTTGAGTGGTGTGCTGGACGGCAGGGAGCATATGACTCATCCAGAGGCACTTGAGTTCTCACAGTAAGCAGACATTTATATCCAGCATAGCCTACTGCTGAACTTCCTCACTAGGCCATGTTCAGTCCTTTGTCTTTAGCTGTTATTGAGGTGGGCACAGGAAATCACCACCTGGAGAGCTGTGCTACCAAACCCCCACTGAAGAAATTCTCTGCTGTGTGCCGGTGCACGGGTGAGAACTATATGTGGGACAAGGGTGTTGGGATGTACACGAGGGCAAAGTGTATTTTCCCTTATTTTTCAGCAAGTAAATACTTAGTGCTTATGTGCTAGAAGTGGGGCTAGAGTGGACGAGATAGCCCAGTCCTCTTCCTTACAGAGCTTAGGTCCTGTCTCCTGCTGAGTTACCATGTTTCACTCTGTCAGTAAAAAGACCACCATCATGCCTTGTGCCTCTCATGCTAAGCACTTTGCAAACACTTACTCCCAGTGCCAGCCTTGAGAAGTATGGGTTTTTCTTCATGACCTCCGAGGCTCAGAGGCGTACTTGCTTGTCCAGGGACATGCAGCTGCTTATGGGGACCTGGGCTTGAGACCCAACTGTGTCTGACTCCAGAGCCTCTGTTCTTGATCCCCACATCGCTCTCCTCCCCACTGAGAATCCTGGGTGGATTTTTTCCCCTTTTTTTCCATTGTCTGACAGGAACCCATGCCAGGCTTCATTGTCTGATCACAGTTCAGACCCAGAGTTAGAACTTCTGCTTCCATCTTCCTCTACCTGTTTCCAAAATATCTTTTTATTTATTTTAATGCCCCTATATTTTTTATTGTAGGCAACCTCAAATTGTGTTTTTACGTTTAAAATAAATCTATTATTTGTATAAAAACTGTTTTCAGATTTTTTCATAGAACTTGGGGTTTATTTGGTCAGAAAGTCATTCATTTAATAATGATTGAACATTAAAGATGATGTATCTGCAGTTTCTAATTCTAGGCATTCCAAAACTCAAGTCTGGTTTAGATTTGTTCTCGAGATCTCTCTGTCCAATTGTGTTTCATGTAGTTCATTTCACCAGCTGCTTGCCAACAGCCCTGCCTGTGGTCCTCCCAGGGCTCCCGGACATAGTCAGACTGCATGAGGACCAGGGTGGGTGAGTCCTCTGTGAGCACAAAAAGTGCAGAATGTGTGATTTCCCTTGGTGAGTTTGTGGTCAGGGAGCTCAGGCAGGTGAACTTGAAATAGATGAGCATCTAAGAACAATGAAACATCAGAAGAGCCCATGGCAGTGAGAATCTGAGAAGAGAGCTATTAGTGTGGACTGATGCTGCCCAGGGTGCATCCAGCGATGGGCAGGATGGGAGTGGATGGAAGGCACTGGACACATCCAGAGGCTGGCCAGCAGGAGGGAGGTGGCAGTGAGAAGGAAAGGCCTCTGAGCCCGGTCGAGATGAAAGGTGGGAGGATATGTAGTGAAAAATGGGAACTAATGTAGCAACTGGTAATGGAGGGAGGTTTTTTGAACCTGACAGTAGATTTTAGTTTGGATATTGGAAGCTGTGAAAAATAGTTTATTCAGTAACAAAGGTAGGACATTTATCTCAGAAAAATTTGCCCTTAACACTCAGCAGGGACCTCCCCAGGCCCTGGCTCCAACACTGTGCTGAGCTCCTGGCTCCTCTCTTTGGACCCAGGAACTGGATTTCCCTCTGTCCTGGGTCCCTACTGCCCTTGGAATGTCTTCACTGCAATTCACAGACTTTTAGGATGTGCTGTTTCTTTGCTAAATTTGCTTTTCCTTCCCACTCCTTACTTTTATGAAAAGCACTGTCATTTATGCAGAGGCCTAAACCTAGGGCTCCACCTTAGACATGTCCCAGTTAAGCCTCCCTACCTGACATGCCTCCCCCCGCCCCCAGCCTGGGTAAGTCCCTTGTCATCCCCACAGCTAGAGTTCAGGCTGCCCTCACCCTTTGCTGGATTTCTGTGGCAATGGCTTCCTTCTCTGTCACCAACTCCCTGCCACCCCCACCGCACCCTACAGCTCAGCCCCCCCACCATGGAGCTCTGTGAAGATGCAGATCTGACCTGCTCTGACCCCTCAGTGCTCTCTGTTACTTTCCAGCTGATTAGAACACAAGGCCACAGATAAGGCCGCCATCTCCTTTCTAAAGACTGGTGCTGGAAGGTCCTTAGGCAAACTCTGCTAAACTATTTGCAATTCATCGTAGTCCGTTTTTCACGCCGTCTTGCCTTCACATCTGCCCTTTTCTCTGCCTAAAACAAACTTCCCCTCTGCCAGCCTCTTCACCCCACCCCTCCCACACACAGCCCATTTTTACTTACCTGCCTCCTCTTCCCTCAAGAGACGAAGGAGAAAACCAAGGATAAGGGAACCTGGAGAGTAGCATGTTTCAGGAAGAAAGGACATTGAGTAGATTCAGATTCCCCCACCGCACACACGTACACACACAAAGCCAAGCAAAGCTCATAACCAGGAAAAGACTTCTGTATTCAGCAAGCATGAGTTCACTTTTTTTTTTTTTTTGTAGTTTTTGGCCAGGCCTGGGTTTGAACCCGCCACCTCCAGCACATGGGGCTGGCGCCCTACTCCTTTGAGCCACAGGCGCCGCCCATGACTTCCCTTTTTTATTATGTTTTGTTTTATTGTTTTTGAGACAAGGACTCATTCTATTGCCCAGGTTAGATTGCAGTGGTATCATCATAGCTCATAGTAACCTCAAACTCCTGGGCTCAAGCAAGCCTTCTACCTTAGCCTTTGGAGTAGCTGTGACTATAGGTGTATACCATGATGCTCAGCTAATTATTCTATTTTTAGTAGAGACTAGGTCTTACGTTTGCTCAGGTTGGTCTCAAAGTCCTAGTCTCAAGCCAGCCTCCTGCCTCAGCGTCCCAAATTCTAGGATTACAGGCATGAGCTACCAGACCTGGCCATGAGTTTACTTTTTTTTTTTTTTTTTGAGACAGAGTCCTGCGTGGAGTACTGTGGTATCACAGCTCACAGCAACCTCCAACTCTTGGGCTTAAGCGATTCTCTTGCCTCAGCCTCCCAAGTAGCTGGGACTACAGGCATCCACCTCAATGGCCAGCTATTTTTTGGTTGAAGTTGTTGTTGCTTAGCAGGCCCAGGCCGAGTTTAAACCCTCCACCCTAGGGTGTATATGGCCACCGCCCTGCTGACTGAGCTACGGGCGCCGCCGTGAGTTCACTTTTGAAAGGAGCTTCAGTGTTAAGGTGGGGACAGCTGGCTCACTTGGTGACCAGCCTTTGTGAGCTGGGGACGGGGAAATATTGGCATCACTTCTAATCAGGCTGCCTTGTTTCAGGACATCGCTGCGGTCGTCACACCTGTACACTGAAAAATTACCTCTACAACACTAAATATCATCTTATGCACAGAAAACACTTGTCATCTGGTCTGTGGCTTATACAGACTCCATGGCTCGGAAGGACAGTGACCAGTGGCACTGTGGACCTTGCTTCATTGGCGCTCAAGACCTGAGTGCCAACAGGGTCAGAGTACAGTTTTCCCATTCCTCATTGAGCCCAGCAATGTGGTGACATTGCCAGGCAAGCCATCCCCTCTTCTGGGTCCTTCTGAGCACTTCCACAGGTAGTTCCCCTCCAGAGCCTCTGTGATCGCCTCATGGCTTGTGGAATGGAATAGCACTGCCCTCTCTGTTCTGTGCATTCATGTGGGAACAACGTGCTACATGCACATTCACTCTGCTCCTGGGAGTCCTTGCCTCTGACTCACTCCTCTCCCAGCAGAGCTGCTGGCTTCACAGCAGGTGACATCTCAGAGTCATTTTGCTACTTGCAGCTGTGAATCGTTTTCCACAGCCAGGGCCATTACAACTTTTCATGAGTCTGTGTTTTATTCAACCTTGGTAATATGTGAGCTCTTGAGGGGCAAAGACTGTTTTACTTATTCGTGCACCTGGGCCTGCAAGATGTTTGCAGCCAGACACGGGAAGGGTGCTGGGTCTCGGTGGGAGTTCATGGACAACCCTCTTGCCAGTTCTCCCTGAGTGAGGGCTCAGCAGAGGTTGGGGGGGAATCTTGAAAAAGCCAACACTGGGCAGGCATTTCAGTCACAGGAGACCTCATGAGAAAAGGCATGAGTGCTCAGAACAGCTATGGGGACAGCAAGGAATTTGCCTAAGATCAGGGTTGCCATAAGGCAGAGGTACTGAAAAAGAGGAGCAGCCAGGATGTAGGGATTTTATACCATACTAAAAATTGTTTTTTCTTGGATGCTGCCAAAAGTGAGAAGTCACTAAGGCCTTTTAAGCAGACAAATAAGTTAGATTTGTGTTTAGGAAAGATTGCTTTGGCTGTAATAGTTGAATAGGCAATATTAGAGAAAGATGAGCAGCTGGGAGAAAACAGGGATTAAGATGAGCAGCTGGGAGAAAACAGGGATTCTGTGTATTCAAGGTATTATTTGTTGTTATGAGATGGAGCTTGCTTAGGGAATCATAGTAATTGACCAGGTCAAGCCTTACAGGGCCTCTCTGCCCTCAAACCTCCAGAGCAATCTTTGTAATCTCCTATAAAAAGAACACCTAGTAGGCGTGGTGGCTCACACCTGTAATCCTAGTACTGTGGGAAGCCCAGGCAGAGAATTGCTTGAGGCCAAGAGTTCAAGACCAGTCAGAACAAGAGTGAGACCCTGTCTCTACAAAAACTAAAAGAAAAATTAGCTGGGCATGATGGCGTATTCCCATAGTCCCAGCTTCCTTAAGCCTGGGAATTTGAGGTTGCAGTGACCTTCTCAAAAAAAAATAAAAAGAAAAAGAAACCACGAGAAGAGTAGAGATGCTACATGAATCTCCAGTTTCTCATTGTCTGTTTCCCTTTTTCTGCTAGCCATAGTGAAAGAAACCTTATGTGCTATGATAAAATATATAGTAGAACCTACATTGACTGTCTCCTTAAGTTGACCTAATTTTCATAGACCAGGTATGTACCACATGTGCATATCAGTACAGAAGACCTTGTTCCTTATAGTGACCACCTCCATAGGTTAACCAGTTTGTTACAATCCATTGCGTAGGCAACTTATAGAGGTGCTACTGTATATCTGTTTTCTCCCTCTGATTCCTGGCAGGCAGTACCCAAATACCCTGAAATCTCCATAGTGATGTATGCTAGTGATGGCTGGGACCTGGGAGCTCCTGGGTGGCCTCAGGATGGAGTCTGGCTGCCAGAAACAAACGGTGTGATTAGAGTTGGCACTTTCAGTCCCACCCTCTGGAGGGGAGAGGGGCTGAAAGTACACTGGCCAGTGATGAGATCTGCCATGCCTAGGTAATGAAGCCTCTATAAACTCCCCAAAGGACAGGGTTTGGAGAGCCTACAGTGGTGTCCCGAGCATGTCTTACCAGGGGCGGTGTGGGAGCTCTGTGCCCCTCCCCACACCTTGCTCTGTAGTTCTCTCCATGTATCTGTTCATCTGATCCTTTGTAATATCCTTTCTGGTAAGTAGGCAGACATAAGTCAAATGTTCCCTGAGTTCCATTAGTGGTCCTAGCAAATTAACCCAAAGAAGGGTTAGTGGGAACCTTGATTTACAGCCAGTTGGTCAGAAGCACAGGTCACAACTTGGGGCTTGCAACTGGCATCTGAAGTGGAACTGAGCCCTCAACCTGCGGTCTTACTCTACCTCTAGGTAGATAGCATGAGAATAAAGTTAAGTTATAGGACACCCAATTGGTATCTGCTAAGGAAAAATCTTCCAACACACCTGGTGTCAGAAGTGTTGTGTTGGGTGATAAGTGAGAGTAGAAATGAAAAAGTTTATTTTTCTAAAGAAATGTGTTCACAATATAAAGCAATGTATAATGAAAAGAACAAGGTTTTACAGTTAGGAAATCCAGGTTGACAGGGAGCTCTGTACATAATCTATATAATACAGTTGTTATGAGGATAAAAAATTATACCAAATTACATAAAAAGGATCTATTAAATATTAGGTATGACCATAGCATTGGGCATCTGCTTGTAGTTTGAGAGATAGTTCTGATTTGAGAGGTAACCTGGTACATACTGCTTTTAAAAGCTTGTAACCTCTTGAATAAGGGTCAACAGGCTATGGCCCATGGGCCATACACTTGTTTTTGTACTATGGGAAGCTGAGAATGGTTTCTGTATTTTAAATGGTTGTATAAGTATCTACATAATATCCTTGATTTGATTTTACCTCTTGGGCCTCAAAACCTAAAATATTTAACATCGGGCCCTCTACAGAAAAAAAATTTCCAGGCCCTTCTCTAGAAGATTATGTACTCAGCAGCTATCAAGCAACTATTTACTGACCCCAGTAAATTCCCTCTGAATTGGGGTCATGGATTACTTGTGTGAACCACCATTTACTCTGTTGGATGATGGTGGTAAGGCTGTTATATGTGCCACAGGGTAAGCTGGGAGATAACATGAAGTATTTCTATAAAATTTCCATTTATTTTAGAAGCAGAAATGAGGCAAAGTCCATTATGAGTAAATCATGCTTGGTATAGGCCAAGCGAGACATCTGCCAACAAAGCTGTGGAGTCCTTGGTGCCCCTTTTTTCATCAGGCTGCCCAGTGTCTCCTGGTTGATTATCACCTGCAAAGAAAGAAGAGGCTGAGCCTAGAGTATCTCTCCTTTATTCACACGTGCATTTTGGTTATGTTCAAAGTGTTTGGTTGAAGTGACTTAGCTAGATGCCCTCCCTTAGAAACATCTTGTGGCTGTGAAATTTTTTCTTTCTTTATCTACACCCAGCAACAGTTGTTAGGTGTCACCTGATGTATGAACCATCATGAGTCAAATCTGCCTATAAATCACTAGGGTTCATATTTTTATTTAAGTATTTTAATAGAATAGAATATTATAGAAGTGTTCTTAGGTCCTTGAGACTTTATCTTTAACAGCTTTATTGAGATAGAAATCACATAACATTCGCCCACTTAAAGTATACAGATCAGTGGTTTTTAATGTATGCACAGTTGTGCAAATACAGAATATCACCACAATTGATTTTAGAACATTTTCATCTCCCCAAAGAGAAACTCTGTACCCATGAGCAGTCACTCTCCAGTCCTCCCATCCGCCCAGCCCTGGGCAACCACCAATCTACTTTCTGTCTCTGTACATTTGCCTGCTCGAGACATATCATATAAATGGAGGCATACACTAGCTCTGGTCCTTACCGGTGGCTTCTCTCACTTGTTGTTATGTTTCCAAGGCTCACCCATGTGGCAGCGTGCCTGGTTTTTCCTCAGCATCTTTTAGAGACATCTGCCTAATAGAGTGTGCAAGTGCCATCCAGCCAAGCCAGTGTCTGTCACTGCCCCTTCATCTGGAGTGCTCCCGAGAAAGCTTCCTGTTGGCTCTTGGCCTCACCGACACCCCCATTTTCATTACCATCTGTTCCGTGGAGTACACTTAGCACCCACCATGTGCGGGGCCAGGCTCTAAGTCATCCCACAGTGAACAAGGTCGGAGAAGGGGAGGTGGTAACAGTACAAACACCATGAGCACTGTCCTGGGAGAAGCATCTCGACTAGCCAGGAAGGGACACCTGGGAATTCTGTATCTTTCTCACCTCTGGAGGTTGGGGGAGGGGGGTCTCCTGTTGCAAAGGAGTCCACCCGGAATTCGCATGTGTCCCGAACCCAGATGAACTAAAGCGCCCTCGGAGTGCAGCTGGCACGTGGCACGCGGCACGCGTCTCAGTACTTTTCCTTTTTAGTTATGCTCTTTCACTTTTTGGTGCAATTTGATTTGAAAACCATTCTTGTCAAGTTGCTGTGCTTCTTTGTCAACAAAGCAATCTGATCAGATAGAGGTAGTTCTTTTATGACTTTCCTTCTTTCATGAGTGTACAAGTGAATAGTATCAGATGTGGAATAAGTTACTAGTGCTTAGTTGATAAAAATCTGCAAATTAAGTGAAAATTAGATGCAACAACTCTATTTGCCAGTGAAGTTAAAACTAAGCTATTTATCTCAATCTCTGCCTCCTTGCAGAAATTACTGTTAGGTTTTTGGTGCTTCTATAGGTGATCACACTGACCTTTTTGACAAAATTCAGAACAGGAAGATAGGATCAGTCTAAATTGTAATCCTTTTCCAAGACTGACTCATTAAGTGATCTTGAGAAAACCATCTCTATTTTCCATTCTGCCTTGGTATCTTCATGAGAAAGAAGAACATGGTGCAATCTCATGGTATTTAAGTCACTTGGCATTTCTGAAGTATAACAGTTATAAGCAAGCCTAAATTTTTGCTGGTTTTTCCTTTTATCACTTTTTAATCACTTTTTAAAACCATGAATGAGGTTAGAGTTGTCCTTTGGAGCAGCATAATGTTAAACAGGGTTATAGAAAATCATTATCCTTACTATCATTTCGTGCAGTTTTTCTCCCACAAAAGCCATCTCTATGGGACTTCGACACCAGAAAATGTTTGCAGAGTGGAACAAACCACTGGGGTGCCCATGAGCTTCTCCTGAAAAATTCTTTGCGCATCATGAGAAGCCTTGGATTTCATGGACACACACACCCTCCCCCCCCTCACCCCCCCTCCCCGGGGTTCAGCAGTCCTGTGCTAGGGTTGACAGACTGTGGTTTTATGAATAAACCAGCAGGAGGCCAGGAATTTCCAGAGTCATGAGTCGTGATCTCCCATCCAAGATTAGAGACCCGGTAAGGTCAAAGTGTGTGAATGACAGAGGTGGGGGCAGCACACTGTACCTGGTCACAGGTATGGGCTTAGGATTGGGGAGGCCACTGCACCCCATTTCTCCTCTGCCTCTGCCTCCCTTGTGTGGACACACCAGCTCCTGTGGTTCTGGGAGGTGGCTGCCCAAGGTGCTCATGTCTCACTGGAGACCTATGATCAGTGCAGATGGCATTGGCCAGCAGTTTAGGAGATGATAGGATGGAGATGTCACAGCAGCTCTGGCACACGGCTCTCAGGCTTCTGCTGGAGTGGTGACAATTTCTTTTTGAGAGAGAACTGCTTGGCTTTCAAGGTATTCTTTACTTGACTGATAGGAGGAAGTAACTTGTAACTAGCTTAAAGGATCATCTGGTCCAGATGCAGAAACCAGATTTGGTGTTTTGTTTGTTTAGGAAAAGCAGCTTGACTGAGTTCTGCAGAGGTTCAGCAGCGGGAGAGCAGTAAGGACTTGGGTTGTTGAGAAAGAAGCCAGCTACAAATACAAAACAAGCTGAGCTGTATAGAAACAGTCAAACAACCGTGGAGGGCATTTTAGCAACAAGGACAATTTAAGTAGACACGGGGGACAAAGGGAGTGGAAAGAGCATGCTGAGGGGAGGCAAGGAATAATTTAGGGTGCAGTTGGTTTTGCAGACCTTCAAAACAGCACAGAATGATTTAGACACAATGTCCCAAAATTTTTGGATGAGGCAATGGCATTGTGAAAGAGACGTGCAGATTGAACTGGGAAATGTTAATGGCAGTTGTGTCACCCAAGAAGCTGCTGGCGTAGTCTCAGATTTCAGAGGCAAACACCATTCAAAAGAATCATCACTGACCCTTGAGAGTTGACTGGATTTGATGCAGAGGAGAGAGCTGAGTCCAGGAGCGCCAGCAGGAGTCTGGGTGGTGCCAGCCTGGCATGTGACCAGAGAAACGAAGCCTGCCCTGTCCCAGCGCTAGACAAGGATGAGGACAGGAAGGAGAGGCAGTCATTGACGATGTGAACATAGGTAAACTCTCTGGGGGAGGAAATGTAACAGGCGGGGAAATCTTGAGTAATCCCCAATCTCATTTTTAATAAAGAGTTTCACCTCTTCTATCAAAACATTTACTGGTAACAAGTACCACAATGAATTTTAATTTTGACTTTTATTTAATAATTTGTATGTAGAACCAAAGTGAGGAAGAAAAAAGTAATTTTCTTGACAGAGAAAGGAATGAATGAAGAGGGAAGAGGGAAATAAAAGATTATTCTACAGAAATTGGTCCACATGCTAAAAGATGTTCTTCCTGTTTCTTCAAGGAAGCTGTCTTATTGTCCTTACCTGTCCTTACTCTAATTTATGTTTGGTGTTCACAAGCAAAGTTTCGAATTAGGGACTAAGAAACTGTAAGACAAGGCCTTGGCACGCCACCTCCTTTCCCCTAAAAGGATTATGTATTCTCATTCTTGCCAAAATCAAAACCAATCTAAAAGAAAGAAGTCAGGACATCTTTGATCTTGACTGTCCCTGGAGGAAGGGGTCCCCATTAGAGGAGAGAAGTTGGTCATTCAGCTCTTTAGAAGCAAACGAAGGCCAGGGCATTGAACACAAGGCCCAGCTCACAGCAAGCCTGGTGCCACAACCACCTGTAAGAGTCACCCTACTCTGCGCAGGTGGAGGCCAGAGGGCAGGGGCAGCATGCATTTGCCCAGAGCCTGTTGCCGAGGTAAGTGGCCAAGCCGAACTTGAATCTCACTGTTCTTCCTCCAGAGTGCTTCGCTAGCACCCCTGTGTCTCCCCAAAGAGAATTTACCAGGCACCATGCTTTGTTGAAACAAATGGAGTTTGCAGATGGTGCTGAAATTAATTTAACCAGTTGTTAAAACTGTACTTATGTCTTAGGAGACATGAGATTATTGTGTTAGGTGTGTCAGGCCTCTCAAGAGAAATGTCATTAAAGTAAACAAGACCCAGGACACACGTCTATTGACTTGCACAAAAGTTACAGCGTTCCTTGCAGAGACTGTCGTGTCACATCCTAGGCTCAGGCATGGCTTCCTGAATAGACGCTGTGGATGCCTTTGCCACCCCCCTCTCCTCATTGCTATCCCAGTTGGTCCCTGGAATACCACCTGTGGCCTTGGCCCTGCCAACCCAGGATTGGAGTGGAGAGCCAGAGCCTGTGGCATTAGGAACTCCTGATGACAAGAGCAAGAAAGAGGAAGAAGCGCTGGGGCAGAGGACAGCCATGTCATCGGAAACTTACATCTCCTGAGCCAAAAGGCTCTCAGAACTGAGCAACAGGATGTAATGTATCTCCTGATCTTACTACTGGGGAAACTGCCTTCTGTTTCGCTAAGAATATTGGTATGAGGTGAAGTATCTTAGCCTCCCAAACTGGTCAGTAGGATAAGCCAGAAATGAAAAGTAAAACTGACTGCTATAAAACTAGCCTCGGGTTTTGGTCAAGTGGCCATCTCATTTACCTCTAGTTTATTTTCTCTAGTACCTGCTAAGAGCGCTGCTAAACAGTGCAGAAATTACAGCATACTGTTCATAGCACTTGGTAGAAAGGTAAGGGGTGGCATTTCACATGATGTGGTTAGATTCAGTCTTCTGAGTTTGTCTATGGTTCATATTTTTAAGGCATTAACAGCGAATCAATTTTTCAAATATGCAGTACCGTTTATTCTGAGCCTGGTATTACCCTTCCAATCTCTTATCTAAGTGACGAATGTATTGCTAGTTTGTGTGATGGTGCTAGTAGGCTTTGATTTTTTGTTTTTTCCCAGTTTGCAAGCAGCTTTGTTGTGGAAGTAGAAATATTTCTTTTATATTAGTTGCTCTTACTATTACAGTCATGTACCACATAATGACATTTGGTCAATGACGTACTGCACATACACAGTGGTCCCATGAGATTAGGATGCTCCATTCTGACTCCTCCTTTTCTGTGTTCCCGGTGTGTTGAGATCACAGATGCCTAGCACTGTGTTACAGATGCCTGCAGCATTCAGTACAGGTACGGGCCTGCAGATGTGTAGCCAGGAGCAGAGGCTGTCCCTGCACTGTGACGTGTTAGGCTATACCATGTAGGACTGTGTGAGTATGTCCTGGATGCAGTGTGACACATTTCTCAGGACATAAATCCCCATCATTAAGCCGCACACAACTGTACTTCTGCATGTACTGAGATGCCTCTCTCCCAGTTGAATGCATTTATTTAGTTTCTAATGTGTTTGTTTTGTCAGGTCAGCTAAACTTTTTCAAGGCCGTGGGAAATTAGTCATTTCTCTGTATCACAGCCCTTTTCACCTGGCCCCTGAATAGCACACTGCATGTAGCAGGCAAATGAATGAAACTAAGCATATTCAGACTAAACCAGGGCTTCCACAGAGCACTTGGGACAGGCACAGGGAATTTCCAGTGACCCTTCTTACATGAGGAGTTACCATTTGTGGTTTCTCGATCCCTGCCACGGTCTCCCAGCACTGGTTCTCTGTAACTCCTGATTCTGGTGTTTGGGGGAGGGAGGTTACCATGTCCGTGAAGACTGTATCAGTCATGTGCTTCTTGAGACTCTGGCCACCTGGGTCTCCACATTCCAACTAACCGTGAGGTCTTTGCTAGGAAAACCATGTGAGACTTAACTTGGCAGCGTGCTTCACTGTGTCTGTGTCCATTCATTTATCCATTCAGTGGCTATTTCTTGAGGACTTACTTGTGCCAGGTCATACATGAGGCTGGGTCTGCAAGCAGAACAGCCCCCAAGTTGCTGTGAGAGTCAGATCACACGTGCAGTTGGAATAGGATGTGCTGAGCGCCATGCAGGGAGGGGATCGCGGGATATGTGAGCACACATAGGGAATCATCTAACCCCAGTCATGGTGGACAAGTGCAGGCTCCCAGAGGGAGTAGGGAATTGGGCGGTAGAATGGTGAAAAAGGCAGTTTAAATGGTTGTGTCCTGAAAGCAAAGGGGACTTGTTAAGTGACCGAGGAGGCTCTCTACAATTATCTGAAAGTTATTTTCCCTAACTGCATATGTGTGTGTGGCTAGATTTTCTTCCTAGACTTCAAAAGCCAAAGTGACAGGACAGGATTGGTTGCAGTAGCAGGTAAGAGACTCCTCTGTCTTCTACTAAGTCAGACACTGGAGAGTTTTGCATACATGGAAAATAAGACCCCTCTTCACATTAATTCTTCTTACGTTAACAAGTAATGGGTTGTGATTGTTGATGAGTTAGTGAGTCCTGTAGAACATGGACTTCTGCTCCATGTAGCTTCTGCTTGAAAAAATGTCAAACTGTTACTGCTCCTCAGTTGGAAAGTTCATCACTTAGTTATTTATTGTCACAAGAATTATTTCATTTGAAAATCTCCTTACAAGCTAATAATAAATATTTCATAAAATGTCTGTTCAAAATGCAAGCTGTTTCCTTCTTCCTTTTTAAAACATGTGGTTATTGCTTTTGAAGAAGGCAAGGTGAAGGAAACGTTTCCTGTTTGTAGAGGCTCATCTGTAACCATATGTAAAAAAAATAGATTCGTGTCAAAACATCCTAGAACCTAGAGCTCCTGTAACTTTCTGCTTTTTAAGCACTTTTTCACTATCAAAGGAGTAGAGAGGTTGGGGTTTTGTTTTGCTTCGCCTGCTCTTTCACTCTCACTCTCAGTTAAGAAGTGAAATGTTAAGGATGCAGCTAAAGGCTCATCCCTTTCCTACTGTCTGGTAGCTGGTGTGCTGTGTATAATGCCTGTGTTTGTTTGGTACCTTTGTTTCATACATACACATCACGGTGTCTCAACCAAGACCTACTGATGTCCTGATCCCTGCAATGGGAGGCCTGCCTGTGCACTACACAGTGCTGAGCAGCATTCCTGGCCACTACCCACCAGATACCGGTAACATCACTATCCTGCCTCTCCTCTCCACCATGACAACCACAGTTGTCTCCAGATATTGCCAGATATCCCCTAGAGGGCAAAGTCACAACTATTAAAGACACATAAATAAGTTAAAATAGTGTACTGTTCTGAGTATTATTTTAGTATATGTAAATGCTATTGTATATACGTAGTCTTACACAACTTTCTTTGTTCATTCAACATTGTTTTTTTGAGATTTACCCATGTAGACTGAGTTTATTTGTTCTAACTGATCATATAATAGTTTTTGATATAATAGAACAACTTATTATTTCCCTAGTTGAAGCAATTAAAGTTTTTACATCTTCTTAATGTTGTAATCAGTGTTCACAGGACATCCTCATACAAGGCCCCTTCAGCACTTGACACTCCCTTAAGATTGAGTCGCTGGTCATAGACTAGATTGGCTTCACTAGGTCTTGACAGGTTGCTCTCCAAGTGGCTCGTGCCAAGTTATACTCCCATCAAGAATTTATAGAGTCCCCATTTCCTCACATCAGCCCCATACTTGGTATTGTTAGTTTATTTTTATCAGTCTTGTGGGTAAGTGACAACCTGTTGTTGCTTTCATATGTTTCCCTAATACTATTGAGGTTGAACATCTGTTTATATGTTTATTAGCTCAGGATTTCTCTTTTGTAAATTGCTTATTCATATACATTATCTACTTTTCTCTTGAGTCATCTTTTTTTTTCATTGATTTATAAAATTATTCCTTATATATTCTGAACACTGTTCTTTGTTGGTTGTATATGTTGTAACATTTCCTCTTATCTTAATTAGTAGTTTGTCTTCTAATTTTGAGGATTTTTATTTTTTTATTTTTATGAGACAGAGCCTCAAGCTGTCATCCTGGGTAGAGTGCTGTAGCATCATAGCTCACAGCAACCTCCAACTCCTGGGCTCAAGCGATTCTCCTGCCTCTGCCTCCCTAGTAGCAGAGACTACAGGCACCCACCAAAATGCCTGGCCATTTTTTGGTTGTGGCTGTCATTGATGTTTGGCAGGCCCAGGCTGGATTTGAACACGCCAGCTCAGGTATATGTGGCTGGTGCCTTAGCCGCTTGAGCCACAGGCGCCGAGCCTAATTTTGAGGTTTTTTAATCAGTAGCAATTAAACCTTTAATGTAAGAGTTCTTACTGGTAATGTACTAATTTTTAGCCAGCCTTTTCATTGTAGTTTATGCTCTGTATTGTTTTAGAAATCCTTTCCTCTCTCAGGGACGTAAAAATATTATTATTTCTTATAAAAGTTTTAATAATTTAGCTTTCCACATTTAAATCTTTTAATGTCAAATTTATTTTTATGTGTGATGTGAAGCAAAGGTCTAATTTGATCTTTTTCTCTCTATTGTATTTGTGGACATATCAGTACTGTTTTTTTCAGTGGTCTGTCCTTTTCTTAACTTGTAATGCTTCCTCTTTATGATGACACAGTTAAATCAGAAATCAGTATTAAAATAACTAAAATAAAACAAAAATGTGCACATTTTGGACATCAAAGAAAGAAATCATAATGGAAATTAGAAGATATCTAAGAGTTATAAATAAAACTATTACCTATCAAAGCTTGTGGAACATAATTTAAGTAGTTAGTTGGCATATTTTAAAATATCACTTAAATAAAGAAAATGAGAGTGAAAATTAAAAAGTGAAGTAGACCCAATTTAGAAAGTTAGAGAAAGTAATAATAATATAAGGAAATGAGAAAGGATAAAGTTCAAAGTTGAGAGCAAATGCTAATTAAGTGGAAAACAGGCTGGATGTGGTGGCCTCACCCAGCACTTTGGGAGGCCAAGGTGGAAGATCTCTTGAGGCCAGGAGTTTGAGGTTGCTGTGAGCTACTATGACACCACTGCACACTAATTGGGGATTGGGGATGGTGACAGAGTGAGACCCTATATGTAAGTAAGTAAATAAGGTGGAAAACAAAGACATGGTAGAGAGAATCAGTAAAACTCAATGTTGGCTGTTAAAAAGTCAACTAGATAGGGAGGAGGAGCCAATACGGCAGTCTGTAGCCAGCTTTCCGCAGAGGCTTGCATCCAGAAGGAGAGTTAAAGGACAGAAATTTAGCAAGAAAACCAATGGTTTGGATCTGAGCCAAAAGAGAAGGTCGAAGAACGCCCATCAACCCTGCTGGGGTGACCTGCAACCCCAAGGACACAAACAAAAAGGTACAGAGCACATCACCAAGTAGACGGGAGTCCCCTCCCCCATGAGAGCAGCTCGCAGTATACACCATACCTCCATACAAACTAGCGAGCAGAGTTCAGATGTCCTCCCACTTTACCCCACGGGAGAGACCCTCTAAAAACCAGACCTCCTTCCCCTACTAGGGTGCCACGGCACTCTCCTGCCAGGCATGAAACTATATATATTCTCTACCTGCAAGTTTGAACTCCTGGCACTCCCCTCTACTCTCACCCCAAGGTCTGGAGGCTTGTCCCCCACGGAGTCCAGATTCTTGGACATTTTCTTGAGGGTTGTGGACAGGGCACAGACTGTTGCTGACCTGTGCTGATTTTCCCACTCAGTAGTGGTGAGAGGAAAGTGAGCCGAGAGGAGGTGGTCCCCTGAGGCATGGTGCAGAGACACTCCCAGTCTCTCTGGGCAGCTGGGGGAAGCTGGGCGGCTTCTCCCCAGCAACCAAGGCATGTGAAGGATATGCCTGAGGCGGTACTGGCAAGACGGAGCTTGGGGATTCCTCAGATGCACTGGCCCTCAGGGGATGAAACCTGAAACAAAGGGCTGGAACTCACAGACTGAGTCAGACTTACTTGCAGCCCAACGTCTGATTAGGGGAAAATAGCCGTGACAGAAACAAATTCTGCGAACTTGTTCTGTTCTATCAGCAACATCAACCAGGGACAGGGCCAGAACTGAGTGAATTGCCTCAGCCCCTATCAATTACCCAGGTTGTCAGGCCTCACCTCCCGCTGCCAAACAGTGACAGGGAGTGGCGGACTGGCTGAGGAGTGTGACCCAGGCAGGCACAAACCTCTGGAGCATCTGCTCGTTGGAGGAAACTGGATCACAGCCGTGTGGGGTTACCACTGACTGGGTGTGACAGAGGGGCAAGGTGGGGAAGGAGGCATCAACCTTCCCAGACTAATCTACTTGCTGGAGGGGGGGAACCCTCCTGAGCTCACAAAGCACCAGAGTGAGTTATACTAGAGTTTCCAGCAGATCCCTGCTATCTAGTTGCCAGAGACTTTTTAACTCTTCCGTTTGACACCAGTGCTGGCTGGGACAATTGATTGGAACCTCTTCAACTGGGCCAATCACCTGAGGACTTTCCAAAGTGGTACCCTGGGTATGTGGTAGTGGGAAGGTTTGATTTTGCTTTTCCAATTATTATCTGTGGGGAGTGTGGTGACTTAAGTGCTGGTATTTCTCCACAGCTCAGATTTCAATCCACTAATTCTCTTGGGTAAGACAAAGACCAGCTGAAAATAAGACAGAGCCACTTAACCCCACCACACCAAGAAGGTCCCCAGTTTCGCAAGCAGTAGTACGGGTCCTTGGCAAAACTCTAGGGGGAAAAGGTATAGACACCATTCCCAGCTTTCAAGCAAAGGACTGGTCAATCACTACTCCTAGAACCCCCAGCCCAACTTGTCCTTATCTACTCATCCAGCCAGACGGTGTAAAATTAATCATGGAACGGAATCAACGGAAAAGCTCTGGAAACATGAACAACCAGAGTAGATCAACCCCCGCCAAGGAACAATTTGGCGGACACAAATGATGATCCTATGCATAAACAGATGGCTGAGATGTCAGGAATCAAATTCAGAATTTGGATTGTAAATAAGATTAATAAAATAGAGGAAAAATGTGAATTTAGAAATTCAGGGTGCATTTCAAAAATTGTCTTAAAAAGTCAAAGAATTCAAAGACCCATTGACCAAAGATTTTGACACATTGAGACAAGAAGTTACAGCCCTCAAAGATCTGAGAAACACAGTAGAATCCCTCAGCAACAGAATGGAGCAAGCAGAAGAAAGGATTTCTGACATTGAAGACAAAGCTTTCCAACGCTCCCAAACCTACAAAGAGGAAGAGAAATGGAAGGCAAAAATGGATCTCCAACAGCTTTCGGATAACTCGAAGAAAACCAAAATTCCTCTCACAGGAATACGTGAAAACGATGAATTGGCATCATAAGGCAGAGTCTCTTATTTATGAGATTATGAAAGAGAGTTTTCCAGACATGCCAAGAGATTCTGAAATTCAGATAGCAGACAGTTTCAGAACCCCAGCACAACTCAACCTGAATAAAACATCCCCC
>CAUYRH010155158.1:0-12840 GCA_963574655.1 Perodicticus potto
ACCCTCCCGTGAACCGCCCCCCGCCCAGCCTCCACCACCCCCACCACCCCCACCCCCACCACCCCAGCAGCCCCTGCCCCCACCACCCACCCTGGAGCCTTCACCCCCCAGCCTGGGAGAGGCCGGGGAGCCTGCGGCCCACGTAGGACCCAGCACAGGGGCCGGGACCAAGAATGAGAATGTCTCCACCTTGTCCGTGAGCTCCCTGGAGGTGAGGAGGCAGGTGGACCCCAGCCACCACGGCCAGTGGAGCCACTTGGGTTTGGGCTGTGGCAGCCAGGATCACCCCTGCCAGCAGGAAGGGTCACAGACGTGTGTAGGGTGGGATGGGCTGCCCTGGGCTTGCACTGCTGGCTGGTGGCCCGGCCTAATCTAGGACTCAACACACTCACTCTGCCTTCCAGCCATTGGGACAGAAGCTTACACATAGCATGTGCTGCCTATTACCTGGTCCCCACTCCAGGCCCAGCAGGGGTGGTCTCACCCCATTTCAGAAGGGCCCAAGGGAATGTACCCTACGTGGGGAGTGAATCAAGCCCACTGGGTGTCCAGGCCACCACAGCTCTGCATTGAAGAGTGAAAGCCTTCAGTAGCCCCAAGCTCTAGCTACAGGATGAGGGCTTAGAGACAAGGCGGCAAAACCCCTTGCCCCCTAACCCCCACCCTGGCACCCGAGACATGTTCCCGCCTTCTGGCTCTCAGCCTCTGGTGATGTGGCTCTTGTTCCCAAGTTCTCTGTCGAGGTCCCAGCTCATAGTCCTGCATCCAGGTCTCCTCAGCCCTGGGGAGCATGTCCTGGGCAGACCAAGCAGGAAACCCTGGCCCAGTCCTGGTGCTGGTCCCTGACACCCAGTGTGTAGCTGAGAGCTGCCTCAAGTAGAGCTGGCAGGCTCCTTTGAACTAAGGTGGGGAGGGTCAGGGCATCTGTAGCTTACCTCCTTACAGGAGGACCTCAGACTGAACTGAAAGAGGGGCACCACCCTGAGAGGCCCACCTGCTGCCCCAGTAGGCCCCCCAACTTCTGGATTCCCTGTGCCTCCAGGACGCCTGCCCTGGGGCCTGGGCACTTGCAGCACCCTGAACGCATGTCCCCAGCTCTCCTGAAGGCAGGCAGAGGGTCAGGGGGACTCCGGGAGAGGCCTGGACTTGGGCCTGGGAGATTTCGGGGAAGCTTTGCAAATACTCACAAAGTCCTTCTTCCCACAGCGGCGGAAATCGCGGTATGCAGAACTGGACTTTGAGGTGGGTCCTAAAGTCCCCTCCCCTGACACGTAGGGCCACACCTGCTCTGACCCCCCGCGGCCAGGTGGCTGGGGCCTCTCCAGCAGGCAGAGGGCTGGAGGGCCAAGTCCCCAGGGGCCGAGGTGGGGCGGACAGGCCAGCGCCCCTCCTGGCTCAGGACTCTGCCCCCTCCCCGGCCACCTGCAGAAGATCATGCACACGCGGAAGCGGCACCAGGACATGTTCCAGGATTTGAACCGGAAGCTGCAGCACGCTTCGGAAAAGGACAAGGACACTCCCGGCCCCGACACCAAGGTCTGGAGGGCAGGGGACCTCGGGTCGATCTCCTTCTCCCCGTGTTCCCCCGTGTCTGCCCATGTCCTTCACTCATTCATCCCACCCTTCCTAAGGACCGGCCTGACCCTAACTGTTAGGAAGGTGGGGCACACAGGTGTGGAAGAACAGGAAGGCAGGTAGTGCCCATTGCCACACCAGGGCTGGGCAGGAGGCGTTGCACCAGGCCCTGGGTCTGGACAGGGCTGGGGCCTCCAGGCTGCCCTTCCCCTCAAGCCCCCAACCCTGCCCCAGGTCTAGGGGCTGCCACCCTGGCAAAGCCTGGGGAGGAGACGGGCTCACGCTGCTGTCCGCCTGCTCTGGGACCTGCACTGCCGTCCTCCCACCTGCTTTGGCCCCTCCTCACTGTCCTGCTCCCTGTCTGCCTCCTCCTCTCCCACCCCATCTATGTCTCCCCTTACCCCCGGATTCCCCAGCAGCCAGAAAAACAGCAGACACCCAACAAGCGGCCATGGGAGAGTCTCCGGAAAGCCCATGGGACACCCACATGGGTGAAAAAGGAGCTGGAGCCACTGCCGCCATCACCACTGGAGCTGCGGAGTGTGGAGTGGGAGAAGTCGGGTGCCACGATCCCGCTGGTGGGCCAGGACATCATTGACCTCCAGACCGAGGTCTGAGCGGGCGGGCGGCGGCCATGCACTGGGCCACGGAGGAGGGATGCTGCTCTGCCCGCTTGTGCCGCAGGACGGGCACAGACACGCTCGTGGGCGGCGGGCCAGGCCCGCGCCCCGGCCTCAGGGCGCTCGGACAGCGGCCAGGCAGAGGGCCCGCAGTGCTGGGGCCAGAGCCAGATGGAGGACAGGAGGCAACGGCCCGGCCGGGGCACAGGGCTCCAGAGGACAAAGGTGCCTCAGACTCTGCCCTCCTCGGGCTGAGCACCGGTGGGCGGGCGTGCGGTCACAGTGGATGGCGGTCACAGTGGACGGGCCCAGCGCTACCAACGTCCCCAGGGCACCCGCCTGAGCTGCTGCTGCAGAGGACCAGCCTGCTTGGCACGGCCAGCCTGGCACCGTTTTTTAGATACCCCCATCCCCTTGGGAAGCAGCCAGCCCCTACACCTTCCAGGGCCCTGGGCCCCCAGACCCAGCGGAGAGCACAGCCCTCTGACCCGTGTGGCCCCCAGGGGCAGGACTGAGCCCCCCTCCATGAAGAAGTGGGGGGAATCTATTTTTTCTCTCCTTTTCTTTTCTTCAATAAAAAGAATTTAAAATCCACACCTGTGTGACTTTCCCCTGTGCAGCCTAAATGGCCCCAGTCACTGGGGTGGGCTTTGTTGACTGGCCTTGGTGTCCCTTTGTTCTTGGGCAGAGGGTGATGGGGGCCAGGGAGGCCCTTAGCTTTTGCCCATGCAGCTCTGAGTGGATATTGGGGTTTGGACTCCTGCACTGGCACACCAGTGTTCCTGTGTCCCACTCTGGTGGGGCTGTGGGAACATCCTGGGGTCCCTGAGTGTTGGAACCCCCATTCTCCCCAGCCCCTCAGTGGGGACACATCTGACTTTTCTTGTTCCCTGAGTCATTTTCAGGAGGAACAAAGTCAACAGTGAGAAAGATGCAGGGGCGGGGGGTGCCAAGGGAGGGAGGGTCCTGTGTGTCTCAGAGCTCCCACCTCCATCCCACCAACCTCAGTGGCCTTGCATCTTCCCAGACCACTGTCCTCTGCTTCCCCCTCAGTCCTGGGGCAGACTGAACCCCAGTGCAGGGAACTTCCTGTCCTCAGGCCTGTCTGACTACGGGGCAGGTGTGGGGGGCAGTGTGAGCAGGCCTAGAGACTCCTGCAGAAGCCCTGCCCTGCCCTGACCCCAGTCCTGCCGCCACTGCCACCAGGTCTCTGCGGAGCTTTGAGGACACGTTCCAGGCTCTATGTTGCTGCACTCCACGTCTCCAGCAGGGGGTGGCCCGAGCCCTTGCAGGAAGCCTGGCCCAGTGTGGGGAGTAGGGTGCTGGCCTGGCCTCCTCCCTTAGACTGTGCACCCACCCTGGCGGTTGCCAGGGTGAGAAAACCTGGCACAAAATCTGGGTCTGTGGGGTCCCCTCCTCAAGCCCCACAAATCCCAACTCCTGTTGGACCCCTCAAGGCAGTGGACAGAGGCTGCTGGCCCCGAGGACAGAGGACGTGCGGGGTGGGCCATGTGGAGGCCCCAGGACCTCAAGATGATGGCCCCCGACCATGTCATCCAAAATGAAAACATTGCCAAGGCCAGACACAAAAGGGGCCCTCTGCGGCTGTGCAGGGCTTGTCACACCTGTCTCAGCACCTGCACGTCTCACTGTGCAGATGCGAACACGAGCCCCACAGGGCTTGCCCACAGTGGGGCCTGCGCAAGGAAGTTGCCTGGTGGGTGTGGTGACCGCAATGACTGAGGGTGACTATGGGTCACCACAGTGAAGGGGAGTATGGTAAGCGGACACACAGGCAATGTGTCTGCAGCTGCCCAGAAGCAGTGCAAAGGCCCCTGGGTGCCGGGAGGAAAGTACAGTCCCTGAGCCACAGACCTAAACACCCCCAAACCTGGATGTTTTGCTGAGACTTGGCAACAAAACCTGGCCCAAACCAGGCCCCAGAAGACAGGTATACAAGGGTGTGCTGCAGGGGAATTAATGCATTTGATTACAGCCCCTCCTAGGGTGTTCAGTGGCTATCACACACACATTGTGCCCCCTCTCTGAGCCCGCACAGATCATGAATCCCATGCCCACAGGGACAGGGTTTCAGGTGCCAAGCTGGGGGCTGTGGTCCTCCTCCTCTCCTCCAGCCGTAACAGAGGGAGCTGGACGAACCCAAGAGCAGACGCAGAGAGAACTGTGCCCTCTGCTCCCTGTTGCCGAAAGAAGCACAGAACACAGGCCAGGGTCTTGAGGGCTAGGTTTCCACTCAGGGCACCACTGTCCTTGGTGAGTGACTGGAGTAGGTTCTTGGCCGGCCTCTTGGCCTCCCCAGCCTCTGCCCACACCCAGCACCACTTGCAACAGAAGCTGCAGCAAAGCAAAATAAAACAAACAGCAAGAAGGACCTAAGCCACGCATTTAGTGCATTCAAGGCAAAAAACTCCGAACAATGTGTGCTGCTGGGGCCAGGACTCAGTGTGGGACTTGGATCAGAGTTCAATGTGACCAGGATCATGGCTCTGTGTGGGACCAAGATCAGGGCTCAGTGTGAAATAAGGATCAGAGTTCTGTGTCACCAAGGTCATGACTCAGTCTGTGGGCAGAGTCTGGTTCCTCCTCCATTGCTGCCCCTCCCTCCCAGGAAGCCTTGGCTAGACTGGGGGAAGCTATACCCCATGTGCTAGCTCAGCCCTAGTGTTCACAGCTGTTCATAGTCCATGACTGCCCCCCTCATGACGACTCATCACAGAAATTACTGTCTGTTCTATTATATCTTTCAGAGCAAGAGGCTGGCCAGGGATGGTCCCACACCCTTGAGACCTGCTTGGGTCTGCCCTGTCATCTTCTTGGGTTGAGCCCTATGCTGGCTTGTGCATGAGGTTGGGATCATGGGGACACTCAGCACTGGGACAGGTGCCTCTCCTCAGACTCATGCTGGTTTCCCTCTACTCCGTCCAGTGGTGCCCAGACTCAGGGGTGGCCCAGCGATACTGCCAGTGTCCCACAGGCAGCGAGAACAAGCCCTGCTCTCCTGGCTCTGATTCAGGGCCACACAGAATGGTAGCTTTACCGAGGGAAGTAATGGCACCTCCACCTGCCATTCCCTCCAACCAGAAGCCACTTCTCTTCCATGGAGTCCAGACTAGTCAGGTCACCAGAGAGATCTTCCTGGGCATGTGTTCCCTTCGCTGTTCTTGGCCTCCTTGTGCAAGTATCACCCTCCTTGGCAACCTATCCCTGGTGAAGCTAAGACCTTCTCCTCTGCCATCACCAGCACCACCCTGCCCTAGGGAGAACCATGGGGCTGAGAATGGTGGTGGTCACTGTGAGGGGCAGGAACACTGGGGGGCCAAATGTGGTGATAACATGTTGTAGATATGTTTGGGACTGGAGATGTTGGCGGTGATTGTGGTGACAGTGGTGATGGGATGACACTAACAATGGGGTGGCGATGGTGACGGAACTGATTATGGTGATGGTGGCCATGGTGGTGCTGGAAAGAAATCTCTGTTGCTGGCAATAGTGTTTATGGGATTGAAAATGATGATCTCAACAGCTTTCTCTGTCTTCCACGTCTACAGATTGAGAGTGTCTGGAGAACTGTGGATGGATAGGTGGATGGGTTGATGGATGGATGGACGGACAGATGAATAGATGAATGAATGAGTGGTTGGGTAGAAGGATGGATAGTTAGGTGGATAGGTGGACAGACAGATGGATGGATGGATGGTTGGATATGGATGGACAGACGGATGGATGGATGGATGGTTGGATATGGATGATGGACAGACGGATGGATGGATGGATGGTTGATATGGATGGACAGACGGATGGATGGATGGATGGTTGGATATGGATGAACAGACAGATGGATGGATGGATGGTTGGATATGGATGGACAGACAGATGGATGGATGGATGGATGGTTGGATATGGATGGGCAGACGAATGGATAGATGGATGGATGGGTGACTGGCTGGCTGGCTGCTGGCTGGATGAATGGATAGGTGGATGGGTAAATGGATGAATGGAGGAATGGAAGGAAGGACATATAAGGACAATGCCTAGAGTCTCTGAGTCACTGGGGGAAGTGGAGCTGACAGGAGCAGCAGCTGCCTGGGCACTGTGCAACTTGTCAGCACCCACACTCCTGAAATGTGGAGGAAGCTCTTTCTCACCTGACTTCTGTCTCTGCTTCTCCTTCCTGTCACCGACACAAAGGAGAAGGTTGCCCCCCTGCCCTGAGTGGCCTTGCCTCTAAGCTGGCTCGAGGCTCCTTGCAAATCCCTTCGTAAGTATCTCCCTCATCCCACATCCCTGGCCCCCATCCTGCTGTCATGAAGTCCTTCCTCGAGCCTAAACTCCATGGTTTGTACTGCAGTATGAGAGGGCTCCGATTCCCATTGGCAGATTCTGTTCCTCAGCTTTTACTCATCTCCTCCATCTGCCCTCTCCCAACATGGGGGTAGCTCCTTGCCTGTTTAATGGGGCCATCCCCCAACCTCTCCCTGATCCTCTGGTCTCATTCACTCTGAAAGCCAGACCCTCCAGGCCGGACCCGCCCCCTTCAAAGGCCCTGCTTCCCAGGGTTTGACTCCAGACAGGAGCAGATGCCATGTGCTTCCTGCTGCAGGATTTGTTCCAGAACCCTCCATCAGCTGGGGGTGCCCTATCAACCTGCTCCCCCCACCCTAGCTCCCTGATCTCGTCCTGAGAGGGGAGGCTATGTCGAGGTGAGCAGGCCCCCTGTCAGGAGCTCCTGGGTGCCTCTGACATGATAGAACAGCTGGTGTCTCACCCACAAAGTCTGGAAACTGCTGCTCAGCCATCTACTGCCCTGAGAGGTGGCCAGGGTCAGGAGTGAGCAGGTAGCCCTCTTCTGAAGAGGTGCCACCCTTGCTCCCCTGCAAACCGCTGCAAGCTCCTGGGCTCTGGGAAAACACGGAGAAGGCTCCACCCTGGGCTGCAGGGAAAACACCAAAAATCTGGCTGAAGCAGCCCAGGCCTTGAAGAGCAGTGAGCAGGGAGGGGCCTACCACGATCCTGCTCTGCTACCTCCTGTCTGTGGACTGTCTGGGTCTACTCAGAACAGCCTACAGAGAGGCCCAAAGGTAGGTGAGATCCTGGTGCAGGGCCCAGGTGCGAGGCTCAGCCTTGTGCTCTCATTGTGTGAGCACCCAGGGCCACTGCTCCCGGCCCTGACTCAGACCTTCTCCCTCTGGGCCTTGGTTTCCCCACTAGAGCAGTGGGATCAGGGATGGGTGCTTTGTGAGAGCCCTTCCAGGGCCTGCAGTCTGTAACTCGGCACTTCTTGAGGTCTCAGGAAGCAGCGGGCTCCCCAAGTATCTCTATAGCCCCTAAAAATAACCAGGAGGGAGGAATATCTTTGAATAACTTGTGAACGTGCCAGTCACCCACCCCACGAGCAGCGGAAACACCTCCAAATAAGGCCTTGATGGAGCCGGAAGCCCAAGAGTCACCGGGCCATCAGCTGTCAGCAGGCCTTCTCCGTTCAGCGCCCAGAGCCAGGAGCCTCTGCAGTCAGCGCCCCTGGGGTCTCCTGCAGAGGGAAGCCGGCTCTTTCTAGATGCCCAGAGCCCACTAGGGAGGGCAGCTCTTTGCATATGTCGTTCTAGAATTTATAATTATGGAGTCTAAGGAAGTACTATTCTAGAAACTTTTATTTAAATGTATGGAATCTTAAAACAATCAAATTCAGATGCCTCCTCAATATCAGAGGATACCAGCTCCAAGTAGCCACAGGGCCTCCTGTGGACAGGTGGCCTTCCCTCCTCACACCCCACACCCAGCCTCACAGGAGAAGTGGGGACCCCAGTGCAGGGTGACGAGGCAGCTGGGTGCCCCCGCAGGCCAGCTGTCCCGGGAAGGCAGAGGAGGTGTTGTAGGCTCAAGACGGCTCTCTGGGAACACCATATGGACCCTGCCCAGGCAGGGGCGGGAGGGAGGCAGGAAGCAGCACCCCCATCAGCAGCCTCCTGGGCTCCCTCACCCACACACCAGGGCTCCAGGATGGCTCAGGTGCTGGCCACACAGGGGCTCAAGGTGCACATGGAGGTGAGGTGCTCTTCTACCCACCCCTGCTCACCTCCCCTCTCTGTCCTTCCTGAGCCTTCTCAGCCCATGTTGAGGCTCAAGGACCCCCAATCCTTAGAGGGGAAGCAAGTGACGGGCTCCACCCAGTCCCCTCAAAGGGCAATGCTTCTCCTCCCTGTGGATGGGCAGGCCTGGGGGCCCTGGGCAGGAAAGGGGAGGCAGGACAGGCTTGGGGGCTGCAGTGTCAGAGAAAGGAAGCGAGGAGGAGAGAGGGGCACAGCCAGGGGATGGGAACTCGAGAGGTGGGGGAGGAGAAGAGCAGAGACATGACCCCCACCCCGCAGGCTTCCTGGAGCAGGAGATGGAGGTAGGCAGCGTCCAGGGGGCCAACCTTGGTGGTGGCTGCTAATGGCCCTGGGCCTGGCCCTGGTAGGGGTGCCTGTCCTTGGAGGCCTGGGGGACTCAGGCTGGGACAGAGGAGAACCTCCGCCCTCAGGCGCCACCCCAGGGTGCTGCTCTGGCCCACCGAGGTCACTAGCAGGTTACTGGGAGTGTGATGAGGCCAGGGTCACATGGCTGGGCCTTGACCTTCCTGACCTCTGGATCCCTGCCCCACCCGACTCTCACCAGCCCCTGGGAAGTCTCTGCCTGTGGCTGCCAGAGGGCTTTGGGGCCTCCCTCTTCTTGGTCTAACCTTGCCCCACCCCTGGCTCTGAGTCCCTCCAAAGCCACCATGTGCCTTAAATCAGGCTTTGGCAAGGGGAACCAGTCCCACTCAGGGTGCACCTGCCTGTAGGTGGACCCAGGGGCTCACAGACCGCCTGGCCCAGGTGTACCAGTGACACCTGCTTCCAGGTGTACCAGTGACAAGCTGAACAGGCAGCTGTTGCAAGGGGGTGGCAGAGGGTGGCAGAGTGAGCCCAGTTGGCAGGCACGGACAGGCCAGGTGGGGCCCGGCCGAGAGAGGCAGTGGCTGCACCAACCTCACAGGTCCCACTGGTCTCTTGTGGACGTGTCAACCCTTCAGGAAGGTGGGGGCAGCACCAGGGCCACTGGCAGAGGGTCCCAGAAAAGGGGACTCAGTGAGGACAGGAGTAGCCCCAGGGTAGCCTGTGTCCTGACCCCGCACCCATGAGGCGCTGAGGCTTCACAACAGTCTCCCAGCTCCCTGGTGGGCAGGCGCCAGCATCATCACCCACAGAAGAAGTCACAGCAGCAGAGAGGGTGGGCAGCTTGGCTGAAGCCATGGTGGGAAGCCAGTGGTGGGATTCGAACCCAGGCATTCAGGCCATAGCTGCTGTGCTATTTACCATTAGGACACCCATGCGCAAGTCATTTGTAATGATGGAGTATTATCAGAAAAAAACAGCGATTTCCACTCTAAACTACACAAAACAAGAAGTGAGACCCCATGTTGCATGTGAATTCCCTGAGCCTGGACCCTTTCAAGTGCTGACCCAACATAAATTCTGCTGGGTCCCGGCCAGGCCCAGACACAGGTCTCAGGTGGAGCTATCTGCAGCTGCGTCCTCCCAGGGCCACACTGTCTTGGCACGTCCTCCTGGAGGACCAGTGTGGAGCAGCTATAGTCTCTGCTGCTGCCAAGTCTGGCCCCCACCCCGCCTGCCCCTCACCAGGGTTCTGTACACCAGCTCCCCCCACCCTACCCTGCAGCTCCCCACACCCTGACTCTGCAGCTCCTCCCCTGGACCCCTGGGCCCCTGGATCCCTGGATCCCTGGACCGGTCCTCGTCCACTGCCAACCACAGAGCTACCCACACTCTTATTTCTTGTTGAGCCATTTTTAGTACAATCAATCTTTCTGAAAATCCAACTATTTTAACTTCTAAGTTTTCACATGTACTGCAGTTATGTTTCTCATGATATTCTCTGATTACCTTTTCAATTTCTGATATGTCTGTGGTTGGGACCCCTCTGTCATCTCTCACATTGCTTGAATTGTGGCTTCTCTTTACCGTGTTCAGCTTGTTCGTTTTACCCTTTGCCCCACTATTCTGTGAATCCCTGCCCTTGTCTTTATTTCTTCCTTCTTTCTTGATTATGAATGAAAATAAGTAACTTTAGGCCAGATGCTTAACTCATTAACTTTCATTCTTCACTGTCAGAATGTTTGAAGGCACGACTTTCTCTTACAGTGTTGTGTTAGCTATCCCTTGCAAGTTTCCACATGTATGATTATCATTATCACTCACGTCTAATGGTTTTTAGAGTTCCATTATGATTAATGACTTGAATATATGTTATTTTATATGTGTTTTGAAAGTTCCAAACCATGGGATTTAAAAATAGATATCTTTTTTGTAAAAATGGAAAACTTACTAGGTGCTCGCTGCGAGGGAAAGAAATATTTTTCTCATGGAGATTAGGATATATAACAAAAAGTTTGTTTGTTTTTTCCTTAGGAAAGGAGAGGAGAGAAATCAGAAAGAGAAGAGATGGCGGTGTCCAGGCACCCCCAAAAAAAAAAAACGAGAGAAGGGAGTTGCCAGGCCTGAGGCTAAGCAGCTTGCTGTTTTTATAGGAACAAAGAGAAAGGAAGAAAGTAGTGATTGATGTCAGTTGATGAAAGAAGGGGCCTTGGGAAACGCTGCATCCGTTTCTTCTCTTTTTTCTTAGCGGCAGGCTGATAACAGAAGTGGCTGCCTTTCGGTGGGAGACAGGCTTATCACTGGAAAGGCAATTCTGCCCCTGGGCCTGAACTTCTCATCCCCTCCGCCCTGCTGTCCACTGAGGAACTCCTCAAGGCTGTAAAAGCAAAACCCCCAGAAGCAGTTTAATCTGTAAGTCTGGTGAATGTTAAAGAGAAGAATTTGCATTTCCTTTCAGAATGTTCAGCCCACGGGGTGTTTGGTAGCGAATTAGCTGTTACTTAGAAAGCTTGGGGCGAGATTTTTTTGTTATTTAGCAAGGCTACCCTTTCATTTTTGCGATTTCTAATTTAATTATGTCATTATCAACTAAGGAAAAAACTAAGATTTTAAGTTTTGTTAGAATGCTCCAAAGCAGCGTTTCAGCCTGCAGGTGGCAGAGCTTCTGCAAGGGCTCTGAAGTTGCGTCAGAGCAGAATTTCACCAAAGTCTGGGTTTGCCTAAATGTTACTACCGTCAGACATCAGCTTCTGGGCAGGTCCAAGCTGCTGGGATCACTGAACCCTCTTTTCCTAGAAATGCACTGATTCATGCTGAGGGAGGATCCCCGAGAAGGGTGAGGTCTAGAACAGGTCTTCTGAAGGAGACCACAAGGGTACACCTGCGGGGTCCTCTCCACGGTGACTCAGCTCTTGGGAATTCGTAAACTTAACTTCCTGGAACTTGGAAATGTCCACTTCTGTGAAATCCTGTAATTCTGTGGGGGCTGGAATAGCATCTCCTGCTTGATTCAAACCAGCCAATGAGAAGGGTACCTGTTGGAACCTTTTGACTGTAGATTAAAAAGGGAAAGAGCAAGCCAGTTGGAGAGCACGGCCATTGGAATTCTTCTATCCTGTAAGCTCCCAACCAGTGAATAAAGCCCTTCCTCTTACAAACATGGTGTTTGGGTGCTCTTTCTCTCTGTTGGGCCTCGTCTTCCTGCAACAGTGCAAGAGACCGGGAACAGCACTCTCTCCTGTGTTCTCCCAAAGCCACACCTGCTCCAGGTGCCTCACCTCTGTCCCTCACCTCACCTCCCAACCTCCCCACATCCCTGTGGGTGGGCACGGGCATCATCACCAGGACATTTTTTCAGCGGGCTACACTCAGTCCCTGAGTTGGGGTATGTGACATTCTTCTGAAAAGCAGAGAGCGCAGTCCTGGCTGCTTCATAGCAAGGACCAACTCTGGGGGCAGAGGCACGTGGCTGCTGCTCTGCCTCACTCCGGGAAGGCGGTCTATGTGCGGGCTGCTGGGCTGCACAGGGCGCAGCCAGTTTCCACAAGTATTCCACGCGCACTTTCTAACTGCTGAGTGCACAGTCTTCTGTGTGTTCATGGAACCGAACTGGTCAATTTTATTGCTCGAATCCTCTGTGCCTTTGTGACATTGTAAAATATATATTTGGTCCTTGATGGTTTCCTGCAAGGCTGCTCCTAAAGCCTTGGACTCTCTGGAGTGACAGGAGTGTCTTCTGTATGCTAATGGGATAACTGGTGGCCCCTACGCAGCTTCAGGATGGGGCTGGTCACCAGGAAGACTGAGGTTGGGACTCCAGGGAGGACAGAGGGTGCACAGGTTGGGTCGGTCACCCATGACCAGCGATGTAACCAGCTGTGCCTTGTAATGAAGCCTCCACATCAGCCCGCAAAGGACAGGGTGAGGGCTGGGAGCTCCGTCCCTCTGCACCTCACCCTACACGTCTCTCCCTCTGACTGTTCGCCTGTGTCCTTTGTCGTACATACCTCTTAGGGTATGACTCACACACAGGTTGAGGAAAATTTCTCACACAAAAACCAAAGTCATGGCTTGGCGCCTGTGGCTCAACGGGCTAAGGCGCCAGCCACGTACACCTGAGCTGGCGGGTTCGAATCCAGCCCGGGCCCGCCAAACAACGACGGCTGCAACCAAAAAATGGCCGGGCGTTGTGGCGGGCACCTGTAGTCCCAGCT
>CAUYRH010155161.1:0-19719 GCA_963574655.1 Perodicticus potto
TGTGTTTACATGGATGGAGCTGGAACATATTTTTCTTAGCAAAGTATCTCAAGAATGGAAGAAAAAGTATCCAATCAGCTCTACTATGAAGCTAATCTATTGCTTTCACATGAAGGCTAAAACCCAATTATAGCACAAGAACACACTTTCTTGATTACTGTAGCTTTGCAGTAAATCTTGAAGTCTAGTTGTCAGGCTGACTTTGCTTTTCTCCTTCAATATTGTGTTAGCTATTCTTGGGGATTTTTTGCCTTTTCATGTTAACCTTAGAATCAGTTTGTTGATATTCATAAAATAACTTACTAGGGTTTTGATTGTGATTTCATCAAATCTGTAGTTCAAGTTAGACAGAACTGATCTCTTAACAATATTGAGTCTTCCTGTCCATGAACATGGACTATAGTAGAACCTCCATAGTTGACCACCTCCCTACATTGACCATCTCCTTAAGTTGATGTAATTTTCATTGGACATGTGCTATATGCACATATCAGTACAGGAGGCCTCGTTCCTTATGTTGACCATCTCTGAATGTTTACCGTTTGTTACAGTCTCTTGGCTGGTCAACTTACAGAGGTTTTACTGTATATCTCCATTTATCTAGTTTTTATTTTTTTATCAGAGTTTTATAGTTTTCCTCATATACTGTACTTTTTTTAGATTTATACCTAAGTATTTAAGTTTTAACATATATGATAATTTTTGTTTTACTTATAAATTTCTTAGAAAAATATTTTATTGTGATAAGAACACCTAACTTGAGTTCTGCCTGCTTTACAAATTTTTAAATGTACATTACAGTATTGTCTACTATAGGAACAATGTTCCTAATATACTAATGTTATATAGTAGATATCTAAAACGTTTTCATCTAGATAATCAAAACTTTATATCCATTGAGTAACAGTTTACCATTTCCCTCCTCCTCAACCAATTTCAACTATCTAGCATTCTACGTTCTGATTTTATGAGTTTACATATTTTTGATAGTCCATGTAAGTGAAATCTTGCAATATTTTTCCTTATGTTTGTTACTGGTTAGCTTTGCTCACTATGATGCCTTGAAGATTCATCCATATTATTGGGTATTATAGGATTTTTCAAAGCCGAATAATATTTCTTTGTATGCACATACCATATTTTCTTTCTCCATTCATCTATCAATGGAAATTTAAGTTATTTCCACATCTTGGCTATTGTGAATAGTGCTACAATCAAAATTGGTATGCTAAAATCTCTTCAAGATCCTGATTTCAATTCTTTTGAAAAAATACCAGAAAGTGGGATTGCTGAAACTTCCATACTGTTTTCCATAGTGGGTGCAACATTTTGCATCCTCATCAATAGTGTATAATAGTTTCAATTTCTCCACTTCCTCACCAGCACTTCTTGTTTATCTATTTATTTATTTGTTGATTCTAAAAAGTGTGAAGTGATGTTCCATTGTGATTTTGATTTGCATTTTCCTGATGATTAGTGATGTCCAGCATCTTTCCATGTACCTTTTAGTAATTTGTATGTCTTTTTTGCAGAAATGTCTATGGAAGTCTTTAGTCCATTTTATAATCATGTTATTAGTTCTTCACTGTTGGGTTGTAGGAGTTTCTTCTATATGTTGGAAATTAACTGCTTATCTGGCTAATGATTTGAAAATATTCTGTCATTCAAAAGATGGCCTTTTTACTCTTTTGACTGTTTTCCTTGCCATGCAGAAGCTTTTTAGTTTGATGTAGACCCACTTGTCTATTGTTGCTTTTGTTTTCTGTGCTTTTGGTGTTATATCCATGAAATCATTTCCAGGACCAATGTCACGAAGATTTAACCATATGGTTTTTTAAAAAGTTTTACAATTTCAGGTTTGTATTTAAGTCTTTACTACATTTTGATTTCCTTTTTGTCTTGCATAAGGGCATAAATTAGTTCTTTTGCATGTGAAATTTCCATTTTCCCAACTGATTTGTTGAAAATATTGTCTTTCCTCCATTGTGTATTCTTGGCACTCTTATGAAAGATCAATTGACTACATATGAATGAATTTCTTTTTGGGATCTATTCTTTCCAATCAGTCTGTATTTCTGTCTTTATGCCAGTACCAAACTGTTTCAATTACTTTTGTTTTGTAATATGTTTTGAAATCTGGAAGTGTGATACCTCCAGCCTTTCTCTTCCTCAAGATTTTTTTTTTGGCTTTGGGGTCTTTTATTGTCCTTCCATTGCAATTTTAGAATTGATTTTTCTATTTGTATAAAAAATGCCCTTGGAATTTTGGTAGGAATTTCATTAAATCTGTACATCACTTTGCATGGTATGGACATTTTAAAAATATTAATAGTCTTCAAATTCATGAACAAAGGATGTTTTTTCATTTGTTTGTTTTCTTTAATTTATTTCATCCATGTTTTAAAGTTTTTGGTTTACAAATCTTTCATCTTCTTGGCTAAGTTTATTTCTAGGTATATAATAAGAAACATGTATTTGGTCTTATTCCCTGACTGCTGACACAGAACTCCTAAAACCTTTGGGGTTTCCTGAGTGATATAGGTGAAAAGAGCAGCCTTTGTTTTAAGTTCCTTTCTACTATACCTGAGTTTATACTAATGAGGTAACTTCAGGAGGATTGCAAGGAGAACTAACCATAGGATTACAGGGTTAGAACCTTCAGTCCCAACCTCCAACTTTTGGTGTGGGGAGAGAGGCTGGAGACTGAGTCAGTCACCATTGGCCAACAAATTTAAGAAATCATTCCTTTGCAATGAAGCCTCCATAAATCCCTGAATGATTGAAGTTTGAAGAACTTCTGATTGGTATACACATAGAGTTGCTGGGAGGGTGGCCTACCTGAAAGCAGCCTATCTCCCATAACTTGCCCTACATATCTCTTTCATTTGACTATTCCTGAGTTGTATCCTTTACAATAAACCAGTAATAATAAGTAAAACAATTTCCTGAGTTCTGTGAGCCGTTCTAGCAAACTAATAGAACTCAAGGAAGGAATCCTAGGAACTTGTCCTAGGAACTTGAATTATAAATTCATTCATTGATCAGAATACAGGTCACCAACCTAGGTCTTGTGACTGATGTCTAAACAGGTATGAGGGGTGAGTTTTGTGGGACTGAGTCCTTGACCTATGGGGTCTGCATTAACTCTGGGTAAAGAGTAATTGAATTTGCACACATACAGCTGGTATCTGAAGAGTGAGTGAACTGCATACTGTAAGGAAAAAAACTCACATATTTGGTGTCAGAAGTGGCATGAGATTAGGGAAGCAGTATTTTTTTTCCTTTTAATTCCTAAGTATATTTTTTCTTTTTGATGCTATTATAAATGTGATTGCTTTCTTAAATTCCTTTTCTGATAGTACATTCCTAGTGTATATAAATTCATCTGATTTTTGTATGTTGATTTTGTATCCTGACAATTTACTGAATTCATTTCTTGGTTCATAAAGCCTTTTTTTTTTTTTGCATCTTCAGAGTTTTCTGTTTAAAAGACCAGGTCATCTTTATAAACAGAGATAATTTTAATTCTTTCTTTTCAATTTGGATGCATTTTACTTTTTCTTCTTGCCTACTTGCTCTAGTTAGCATTCCAGTACGATGTTAAGTATAAGTGTTAAGAGTTGGCATCTTTGCTTTGTTTCTGATTTTAGAGGAAAAGCTTTCCATTTTTCATCCTTGAGTATGATGTTTGCTGCAAGATACTTGTATATGGCCTTTATTATGTTAATGTACATTCTTTCTATACCTAGTTTGTTGAGCATTGTTATCATGAAAAACACATTGAGTTTTGTTGAATTGTGTTTTTTTTTCCTGCATCTACTGAAATAGTCCTTTGATTTTTTTTCTTCATCTCATTAATGTGGCATATTAAGCCACATTGATTGAGTTGCATATGTTGAACCATCCTTGCATCCTAGGAATATGTCCTACGTGATCGTAGTGTATGATTTTTTATAATGTGTTGTTGAATTGTTTGCTACCATTTTATTGAATATTTTTGCATCTATATTCATCAAGTATATTGGCGTGTAGTTTTCTTGGTCTTTGACTCTTGTTGATTGCTGAATGTGGGGTCTGCATTAACTCAGGAAATTGATTTACTTATTATTACCAGTTAATTAGAAAGAATACAACTCAGGAGCAGTCAAACAGAAGAGATGCATAGAGCAAGTTAGGGGGCAAGGGCATGGAATTTCCATGCTCTGTTCAGGGTGCCACCCTCCCAGATGTATACCAGTTTGAAGCTCTTCCAACTTCAAGTGTCAGACAATTTTGGCCTTTCTAAATGAGTTTGAAAGTGCTTTCTTCTCTTTAGTTCTTTGAAACAGTTTGAGAAAGACTGACACTAAATTTTCTTTCCATGTTTGGTAGAATTCATCAATGAAGCCATCCAGTCCTATAATATTCTTTGTTGGCAGATTTTTTTGATCATTGACTCAATCTCTTTGCTACTTACATGTCTATTGAGTCTATTTCATCATGATTCAGTCTTGTTAGGTTGTATGTTTCTAGGAATTTATTAATTTCTTCTAGATTATCTACTTTTCTTGAATTATAATTGTTTAAACTAATATGAATAATATAATTTTTTATCTCTGTGAAATCTGCTTTTTAATTTCTTATTTTATTCATGTGAATCTTCTCTCTTTGTCTAGCTAAAGGTTTGCCAATTTAGTTTATCTTTTGAAAAATCAACTTAGTTTTGTTGATTTTTCTATTGGTTTTCTAATCTCTAATTTGTTGTATTGGTGCTATTGTATTTATTATTTCCTTCCTTCTGCTAACTTTGGCCTTATTTTGTTTTTCTTTTTCTGATTTCTTATAGTGTAAAGTTAGGTTATTAATTGGAGATCTTTCTTTTTTTGTAATATTAGGTTTTTATCAAGAGTTATTTTCTAATTTCCCTTTTAATTTCTTCTTTGATCCCTTGGTTCCTTAAAAGTGTGTTGTTTAATTTCCTTTCTGTGAATTTTCCTGTTTTCATTTTGTTATTGGTTTTTACTTTCATTCTACTCTTGTCAGAAAAGATACTTGGTATGATTTCAAGCTTTTAAAATTTCCTATTTTATGGCTTAAAATGTGATAGATCTCGGAGAATGTTTCATGTGCACTTGAGAATGCTTCTGCTCTTTGATGGGATATTCTGTACATGTCTGTCAGATTCATCTGGTCCACAGTGGTGTTAAAGTTCACTGTTTCTTAGTTTATTTTCTGTGTGGTTGATCTGTCCCCTATTGAAAATAAAATATTTAAGTCTCCACTATTATTATACATAGTTTTGCTATTTCTCCCTTCAGCTCTGTAAATATTTACTTTGTACACATAGCTATTTTGATGTTGGGGAAGTATAGTTTTATAATTATTAAATGTTCTTATTGAACTGATCTTTTTACCCTTATATAAAGTGCCTCTTTGTCTTTTGTGAACATTTTTGACTTAAAGTCTATTTGCTTGATATGAATATAACCACTTCTGCTTTCTTTTGGTTTCCATTTGCATAGAATATCTTTTTTCATTTTTTTACTTTTAGCCTTTTTACTGTTAAGCCTTCTCAAATATAAGATAAGTTTCTTGTAGACAGAATATAGACAGATTTCATTTTTTAAATTTATTCAGGCACTTTTTGTTTTTTGACTAGAGGAGCTGAATCTGTTTACATTTAAAGTAATTGCTGATAGGGAAAAATTTGTAGTTGCTCTTTTGTTCATTCCTTTTTGTTTATCTTGTTCTTTTGTCCCTCTTTCCTTTTGTTGAGGTCTTCCTTTGTGTTTCATTAATTATTCTATTAATATGCCTTGATTTCTTTCTCTTATCCTTTGTGTAACCTCTATAAGTATGTTGGTATGGTTAGCATGAGGCTTACATAAAATACCTTATAGCTATAATAGCACATTTCAAGCTGATAACAATTTAACTTTAATTGAACATCAAAACTTTTGGTATTCAAAATTTACACAAAAAAGATGTTAATACATCTCATTTGCTAATACACTTTTACTTCTTCCTGATCACAGTTTATATATTTATGTCTCTCACAATTTACATCTATTGTATTGTGCATCCATTAGCTTTTTTAGTTATCGTTATTTTTAATACTTCTGTCTTTTAACTTTTATATCAGAATTGAAAGTGATTTACTATCACCATGACAGTAATATAGTATTCTGAATTTGTCTATGTATTTATCTTTTTCATCAAGCTTTAGACATTCTTAAACTGTTGTGTTGTGGTTTAGTACTCTTTCATTTTTAATTTTAAGAACTCTCTTTGTCATGTCTTGTAAAGCAGGTCTTGTGGTAATTACTCATTCTGCTTTTGTTTACCTGGGAAAGTCTTTGTTTTCAAAGGGCAGCTTTGCAAGGAATAGAATTTTGGATTGGCATTTATTCCAGGACTTTTAATATGCGATCCCATGCCCTTCTGGCCTGCAAGTTTTCTGCTGAAAAATACGCCTATAGTCACATGGGATTCCTTTGTACTTAACAAGTTTCTTTTTTCTTTCTCCTTTCAAAATTCAAATTTTTGAACCTCAACAGTTGAATTATAATGTGTATCAGTGTGGATTTCTTTGAGTTCATATTATTTGGGATATCTTGAGTTTCCTGTATCTACATTTCCATTTTTCCCCTATAATTTTGGCAATTTTTAGCCATTATCTATTGAATAAGCTTTTTTGTTCTCTTTCTCTCCATCTCTCTTTCTTACTTCTTTGTCCTTTTTTGTCTTATATGGATCTACTTGATGATATCCCATAAGTAAGTCTTTTAGATAGATTTTGTCCACCCTTTTTTTTATTATTTCCCCCTCTGATAGAATATTTTCCAATAACCTGTCTTTGAGTTTGCTGATCTTTTCTTCTACACAATCTGATCTGCTGTTGAATCCCTCCAGTGAATTTTTCAGTTCAGTTATTGTATTGTTTAGCTCTGTGATCTCTGTTTGTTACTTTTTTAAGTTTTTAAAACATCTCTTTGCTGAAATTCTTGCTTTGTTCATATATCATTTTCCTGAACTTGATGAGCTTCTTTATGATGGTTATTTTGAAATCTTTGTCAAAAAAATCATATATCTCCACTTCATTAGGCTCAGTTACTGAAGATTTGTTTGAAAATATTTTTGTATTTCTTTATTGCCTTTGATTCTCTGTGTTGGTGTATGCCCTTTGTGTTAATCCAAAGGTTTGGTTTTAGTAGCCCTGGACACCTAAGATATGCCAAGTCACATCAGCACTCTAAGACAAGTGAGACTAAAGCCCTGAATTGGGTATTTGGATGCCTAGTACATCTCTTTTTTTTTTCTAAGTAGAAACTAGGAACTGAGATTTTTATCTGCTTGCTTGGTGCTGAGCTGGAGCCAATGGCTATAGTCAACTCATAGCTTGAATCATCATCTCTGCTCTTCTTGGTCCAGGGTGGCTGGAGTATGCTATGTCCTTCCAGCATCCCAAAGCAAGCTAGCCTGAGAGTTTTCTGGTTAGCCTCTGGAAAATTTATGGTGCTGGATATGAGGTGAACCTCTTTCCCTCTCCATGGAGAATCTGGGACCTGAAGTTTTTCAACTTCCAGCACTTCACTGAATTAGGAAGAGTGACCATAATAACTGCTGGCCCAAACCACCATGTCTGTTCTCACTGGCTCTGGGTGGCTGGAGTGTGCCATGTCTGTTCAGAACTCTGAGACACACCAGCCAGAAACCAGTCTTCTGGGTAGCCCCCAGGGGAGTGAGTTGTTGGATGTGTGGTACACCATCTTATCTTCCAGGGAAAACCTTGGAGTTGGGGGACATGTTCCCAATTGCATGCCGCCATGCTAGTGATAAGGATTATGGCAAAGGATATACTAAATTTCCCTACCAGCTTCAGTGTAGCTGGATTTGCATTCAACTGGGATGCAAGAGCCTTTGACTAGTTTCTAGATTTCTCGCAAAGGGATTCTGTCCATAAATTATCATTAAATCAATATGTTCATGAGGAAAAGAGCATCTAGGACCCTCTATTCTGCCATCCTGTTTATGATATTATGTTTCCAGTTTCAAATTTCTGCTTGTTCATTGCTGGTGTATAGAAAAATATTTGCGTATTGTTAATCTTGATCCTGCAACATTGCTATAAATGCTTGTTAGTTTTAGGCGGGTTTTCTATTAATTCTTTTGGATTTTATGCACAAATAATCATGTCATCAGTGAACAAAAACAATTCTGTTTCTTTCTTTCCAATCTATATACCTTTGTTTCCTATTCTTGTCTTATTGCATTAATGCTTTCCTTTTAATTTTGTTCATGCTGTTTTGTGATTTGTAAAAGTTTTAAGTATTTTTATAGTAAAATTTGTAGTTTTAGTTCATGTAGATGTACCCTTTACTTTTCACTAAGTAACAATGTTGCAATTTCCTCTGCAATAATTCCATTATTGAAAACACTGGATCATTTTAATCTTTGATATACCTTCATTCGCTTTTGTGAGATATATTTTTGAATGATCATGAATTTTGTATTCTTTAATTATTTTCATGGATTATCATGTTCCACTTTTTAAATCTGTATAATCTAACAACACATTCTATTTGTTTTTCCTGATTTTATGAACATGGAAATATTATTTAAATCTAATCATTATTTCACAGAGATTTGTCAAAAATGACTTACTCATGTAGTATGTTCTTGGATTTGGACCAATGCTGAGCCTTTATTGCCTTTGATCTCTTACCCACAGAGAATTACCTTCAATCTCTCATTCCTGAAAATTATCATCAAATACTTTCTTAAAGTCCTCACATTCTTTAGAACTCCTGTTTTCAAGTAACAGAAATTTTATCTTATTGTTTGGTATCTCTACCTATGAGAAAGCCTTTCCTCAAATCAAACCAAGGTCTGCCACCCTGGAAATTTTATCTCTTGAAATTTTATTCTCTAGATCCATAGAAAAAACAAGTTCTATTTATCCTCCACCCATTCATGGAAGCCACCACCTATTCATACATATATATATATACTTATATATATATAAATATAACATATTATAATATAATATATATATTTATAATATAAAAAACATTATATATTTATATATAAATATGTATATAAGATAGATTTGTTAATATATAAATATGTTGTATATATAATAAATATAATATATATTATATAATATATCATAATATAACAATAATATAATACATATTATATTTATATTGTAAATATGATTTATAATATAAATATATTATATATTCATATATAAATCTGTATATATATAGATTTTCATATATTTATACTATATTTGATCTTGGCTGAAAAGCTAAGAAGTGATTCTTTTTATGTTTGTAAACAACTATTGTCTTTCTTCTTTAACCTCTCTTTTCTAGGTTAAAAATGCAAATGCCTTGAAAAATTCTTGGGAAATCATGACTCCCCATCTTCCTTATCCTTTTGGTTCTTCTATTCTAGAAACCATTCTTTTTTAAGTCTCCTTTTTCAGTGTGAAAGCATAATGTGTAATTTCTTGAGAACAATTGTCTTGGCCTGAGAGGGTAACTTTAGTGTTTGGAAAACCTAACTAAGCGTTGATAGATAATAGTTTCCACCCAAGGAATAGGCTTTGAAGAACAGGTAGGTGAGTCATTGTTATCTCTTATTTCTTAAATGGCGCACTCAGAGGATCACACAGCACAGGTCTGATGAGAGGTTCAGTAAGTTTTCAGCAGTTGAAGCACTTGTAGATATCAAACCCTCAACTCACAATGGCTTATACCCACTACTGTTGGCATACAGACTGCATGCCATGTTATGGGGATCCCCTTTCCTTGGGAGGTTGTTTGTACTCAAGATTTGTGCCCCTCTTACCTCCCTATAAGGAGCAGAGTGTCTAAAGATAGACAAAGAAGAAGCTCCCTAGGGAGCTCAACTTAAGAAAATCTTCTTCCTCAGATATGTGCAATAATCCTGCTCTACTGTGTTTGTTGATATCTTATGACAAGTTTTGTTCTCTTTCCATGTGTGGTTGCTATTATACCACCCATACTATGATTGAGAACATAAATTCTTCAGAGAATTACAGAATGTAGGAAGACACCTGGCCCCTCTGTTTTATGGATGATAAAATGGAAACTTTGAGAGATAAAGTGACTTGGCTCAAGGTCCTGTAATTGTCTCCCCTCAATGGGTGCGAGCTAGAATGAAATCTAAATTTGGCATTCTCTCTAAGTAGCCCTGATGCAGAGCAAAGTGAGGAGGGAGTTAGAGACCGGCAGAGAAAAGCACAGCAGCAGCAGCAGAGAGTAGGCAAGGAGCTGAAGAATTCAGTGTTTTATAAACTTTAAATTCCCAACTGCTACACTGTAATTCTGTCTCGAGAATCCATTATAAGGAAGTCATTTTGGTGACTTGGAAGAGGTCCATAGGAGATGTGTCTCGGCATCTAATTTGTGAGTGTGTTAGAGTGAGATGCCATTAAGATTCTCACAGCTTCTTTGGAATGTGGGGAGGGAGGATGTGTTTATTTTATAGTTCCACAGTTAATGCTTCTGGTGTCTAGAAACTTTCATTCATTCATTCACTCGTTCCTTCAAACACATTTGATGAATGCCCATCCGCATTTTGTACAACACTCTATGTTAAATGTTGTGCATTTAAAGTTGAATAATTCAACCCTTGAATGAAACCATTAGGTAAAGAAAGCAGTTCTTCACTGTAGAATAAGAAGGCTTGCTTTAAAATCTAGTTTATCCTACACTGGTTCAGACTATTGGTGACTGGAAAAAATAACTCTTTTGCCTAAACATTTGCTATATATTTATATTTATCAACAAAATACTTGATTATTTACTTTTGTTTTAGATCCATATATTTGTACTTTATTTCATAGTTAACAATAGGAAAAGAAGCTTATTTTTCTAAAAGTATGGTATTTTATATTGTTGAGCAGATAAGAACTTTAATTTAGTATTCTTCTCCTAGGAATTTATCCATCCATATGTCCAAAAGACGTATGTACAGGATTATTTTTCACCTTCAGTAAAAAAATTAAAGACAATATAAATATTCAGAAATAGATAACTGCTTTAAATAATTGTATATTCACACAATGCAAAAAACTATCCAGGTATAAAGCAGAAGCAATATACTTTTTTTTTTTTTTTTAAGACAGAGTCCTTGGTAGAGGGTTGTGGCATCACAGCTCACAGCAACCTCAAACTCTTGGGCTTAAGTGATTCTCTTGCCTCAGCCTCCCAAGTAGCTGGGACTACAGGCAACTGCAGCGATATCTGGGTATTTTTTTTGTTGCAGCTGTCATTGTTGTTTAGCAGGCCCAGGCTGGTTGTATGTCATTTGACACCCTACTCACTGAGCTGTGGGCGCTGAACCAGAAGCAATATACTTCTTATGTATGATGGAGATGCTCTCATGTTTTCTTTCTCTCTCTCTTCTTTCCTCCACTTCTCTCCTTTCTTCCCTTCTTTTTTTCCTTCTTCCCCTAACTTTGCATTTAAAAAATGTTCAAATATACAAAAAAGTTATACTATTATAAATATATATATACATATATCTATATATTTTTTACCTATACTCAATAATTGTTAATTACACACACATGTTGTAGAAGTACTTGAAAATAAATTATAGACAGTATGGGTTTCAATCCTAAATATAAAGCCACAATACCATGCATCTAAGAAATTTAACATTAAATAATAATATCATCTAATACAGTTCAACTTTTCTTGGTTTTTGCCAAAATATCTTTTATGATTTCTTCTTTTCTGGATCCAGCATTTAGAATTTGGTTTTGATGTTTCTTTAGATACTATTTATCTAGTTTAGTCCTCATAATATTTTTTGAATTTCATGATAATAATCTCTTTGAAGAATATCGGTCCTTTAGAAATCGTCATAATCTGGATTTATCTGTTTGGTCGCAATTAGATTGAGGTAAAAGATTTTTATCAAGAATATGAAAAGATGCCCTTGGCAATGCCACACTTGCTCATTTGGTTAAGGTAGCATCTGCCAGACTTTTCACTATAATTCCCTTTGTATTTAAGAAGACATCTTTTACATAATGAATTGTGTGCCCCCATGTTTGTATGCTAAAACGCTAACTTCCAGTATCTCACAAGGAGACTGTATTTGCCAACAGGCTCTGTAAAAAGATGATTAAAGTTATATAAAGTTTTAGGAGTAGGCTATAATTCAACCTGACTGATATCTTTGTAAGAAAAAGAAATTTGGACACCTGGGTCAGAGGAAGGTGTAGCAAGAGAGTGGCCCTCTGTGCACCAAGGAGACAGGCCTCAGGGCACATCAACCCTAGTGGCACCTTCATCCTGGACTTTTAGCCCCCAAAACAGCAGGAAAATAAATTTCTATGATTTAAGCCACCCAGGCTGTGGTGTTATGTTCTTCAGCTCAGGGAAACTAATAGACACTTGGGGTGTACTTTGAGGTCACGTAAGGAGGCTAATGACATTTTACTCAGTAGTCTGATTACTACTTCATGGAGATTCATCACAACTTACTTCAACTGTAAGATCGTGGATTTGGACCAGCCCTTCCACACGACTGGCTTTACTCACTATAGGTTCTTGCCTGAATTAAGTAATATAATGGAGGTGGCAAAATCATTGTTTCCCAAATCTAATAGTCATTTTCTAATTTTTCTTATTTTATTATTTGATATTCTTCTGTGAGAATAGTCCCACTTTCCCCCTCTTACTGACAATATTACACATTAATTGACTTTTTAAAAATTTGGTATTCAGTCAGACACGGTGGCTCACACCTGTAATCCTAGCACTCTGGGAGGCCAAGGTGGGTAGATTGACTGAGCTCAGGAGTTCAAGACCAGCTTGAGACAAAGCAAGCCCCCATCTCTGAAAGAAATGTAGCCAGGCATTTTGTCAGGTGCCTATAGCTCCAGCTACTCCGGGGGTGGGGGTGGGAGTGGGAGGGGCGCTGAGGCAGGTGGATCGCTTGAGTCCAGGAGTTTAAAGTTGCTGTGAGCTATGACGCCACGGCACTCTACCAAGAGCAAAAAAATGAGACTCTGTCTCAAAAAAAAAAAAAATCAGTATTCATTATCACTGACTTTTTGGGATGCTGTAAACACAGGGTCATCTGAAGCCCGTTCAAGCTTGCTCCTGGGCACCTCAGAATGTCCGTATCAGTCTTTCTGTCACAATACTACATGTAAAATGTTCCAGGACCACTTTGTACTTTCTCTGCCTTTGACCTGTCAGTTTCTATTTCCTCAAGACTTCCTGAGCTGTTTCAGTGGATAAGAGAATTTATAAATCAAGGTCTGACTGCTCACAATGTACGCTCATTGCTTCTGGCATGACCATAGCTCTTGAACTTTTCAGTGCATACAGCGACTTTATCTTCATAGTCCTCATTTTAATCCAACAACCCAGGGGTATTCTCATCTTTCCCATTTTTAAAAATCTCCCTTCTCTCACATAAGAACCCTTGATTCCCAACTATATCCAATTCAAATTTTTTTTTCCCTCTATTCTGCAATATGGCAAAAATAGCTTCAGGATAACTACTTCCATATACCACTGCAAAACAACAAATAATCTAAGTAAACTTCAGGTTTCTCTTTAGTTCTTTGTATCCTGAAAACAGATCTCTCTAAGGATGTAGAGTCATAATATACTAGGTTCAAAAGCTACTTGAATTCATCCTTTTTTTTTTTTCCCTTCCTTTCTCTCTATTCAGGTGATAGCAATTTGAGAAGGAGTTATTTCGTTGGCTTTTATATGTGTTCACTTTTAAAATTTGATCTCAAGCTCTATTTTAAGTAAACAAAATACAAAGGAGAATAGTTTGAATAGTAGGTGGGTAATTGAATTAAAAGGAGGAAAAGTTAAAACAAATATTTGTTAGCTTGCATTTGCACAGAAATATGTGTGGAAGAATATACTAGGAATTGATCATCAATGCTGGGAAGACAACTGTGTGTCTGAGAGAGGAGAGGGGCGGTGAGAGTGGGAGGGGGGATTTTTCACTTTGGGAGACTTACTACTGTGTACAGCTTTGAACTTTTAAAATTTTGAAATGTGACTATAATATCCATTAAAAATAAATCAAAACTTTAAAAGGAAGCAAACCACTTTTGTTTCTTCCTTCCACACCCCTCACAGGCCATTGTTCAAATGCCTTGATGGCATGATATCAAATACAAGCACAACTTACAAGATTCCATCTGATCCCAGGAAACTCCTAATGACCTCGACTCCCTCCTGGCTCCTCCAGTGGTGAATCATGAAGCAAGGAGGCTACATTTTCCAAGCCCTTTGAATCAGGTTCCCAGCACGTTTCCATTAGCCATCAGGGCACATACTTGAGCTGTGTCTAGATGTACTTGTTCAGCGTCTCAGGAATTTTTTAAATGATTCAGTGCCTGCTCCCTCTGAGCTGCATTTTGTCACTTGCAACAGTCAACAGATGTATCTGGCTCACGTGTAGATTTTGATTCTCACAGATGAGGAATTTTTCATTCTCTCTGTTCTGTCTTGTACTAGAGATGTTTTCAGTCAAATGTCCTCTCTCTCTCATTTAAATTAAATTAAATTAATTAATTAATTAATATATTTAGAGACAGAGTCTCACTATGTCACCCTCAGTAGAGTGCCGTGGTGTCACAACTCACTGCAACCTCAAACTTTTGGGCTTAACTGATTCTCTTGCCTCAGCCTCCCAAGAAGCTGGGACTACAGGCACCTGCCACAACGCCCGGCTATTTTTTGTTATAGTTGTCGTTGTTCAGCAGCTGGGCCAGGTTTGAACCTGCCAGCCCCGGTGTGTGTGGCTGGTGCCCTAACCACTTAGCGACGGGCGCCAAGCCTCTCTCTCATTTTTACTTTCTCTAGTCTGACAGGTTCTCAGTTGAACTCTAGGGGCCACAGGTATCTCTTTAGAAGAGCAACACTTCCCTGCCAAAATGGAGCAAACTTCAGAACAGGAATAATTTGTGGATTCACAAAGTCCACCTGCACCTCTTCCTTGGTAGTTCTTTTAGTCCAAATTATTTTTATTTCTTTCAACTGCCTTTTGCCATGGCTGATCTAATTATAAGTGGAGGGTGTTGTGTTTGAATATGATTTGAGTCCGCTGACATCTATGTTTGGATTTGGTCCCGAGGGTCCGGGTGTTGGAAGGTGGGGCCCTTGAGTGTTGATCAGGTCCGGAAGATGAATTAATGAATTTCTCAAGAGACTGTGTTAGTTCTCAAGAGAACAGGTTGCTACAAAGCAGGTCAGCATCTTTTGAACCCTTTCTTTTGGCACACACCTGGTTCCCCTTCTGTCTCTCCACCCTGTTGTGATGTAGCACGAGGTCCTCATCAGAAGCCACCAGACACAGCTGTCCAATCTTGAACTTCCCAGCCTGTGGACTGTGAGTTATATGAACCTCTTTTTTACTCTGTCACCACAGCTGGAGTACAGTGGTGCCATCAAAGCTCACAGTAATCAACAGCTCCTGGGCACCACTGAGCCTTGTACCTTGGGCTCCTGAGGAGCTGGGCCTACAGGTGTGCACCACCATGCTGGCTAATAACCTTTCTCCTTTACAAATCACGCAGTCTCAGGTATTCTAACGAGCAACACTAAACAAACTCAGACAGGTGGATTTTGTGCACGTATGTGTGTGCGTATGTGTTTGTATTTGAGTACCAAGAACATTGCTTGCTATCTGTCTTTCTAAAATTCAAGAATTGAAATTATTTTACAAACATGGAGAAGTAAAACCCAAAAACTTTCTTGGGGGTGAAATCTAGCAGCTTGGGTGGGGGCAGGGTGGGAGGAGAGTCAGGAGGTGACATGATGCAAACAGAAAGAACTCTGTATTGAAAATTAGGTCACCTGCATTTGCATCCTGTCTGTCATCATTTTACTTTTTCATTAATTCACACGTGCTTATTCATTCAACATTCAATATTCACCAGATGCAAGGCACTCTTTTGTATGACCTTAAGTAGGTCACTTAACCTCTGAGATGTATATTCAGCTTTTAATAGATTTATTTTCTGGAACAGTTTTAGGTAATGATAAAATTGAGTGGAAGGTGCAGAGATTTCCCATATCCTCTTTGCACCCACATTGCATAGCTTCCTCTATTGCCAACAGCCCACACCAGCGTGGTTCACATGTTACAACTGATGAACCCACATTGACAATCATTCTCACTAAGAGTATATAGTTTATACTGGGGTGCAGTCTTGGTGTTGTACATTGTATGGGCTCGGGCACACGCATGATGATATGTATCTGCCATTATAGTATCATGAAGAGTAGTTTCTTTTCCTTTTTTTGAGATGGAGTCTCATTCTGTTCCCCTGGCGAGAGTGCAGTGGCATCAGCACAGCTCACAGTCACCTCACACTCCTGGACTCAAGGGATCCTCCTGCCTCAGCCTTCTGATTAGCTGAGACTATAGGGGCCCATTGATTAATAGCTGGTTAATTTTTCCTTTAGTAGAGATGGAATCTAGCTCTTGCTCAGGCTAGTCTCCAACTCCTGAGCTAAAGTGATCCTCCTGCCTCAGCCTCTCAGAATGCTAGGATTACAGGCATGAGCCACCGTGCCCCACTGAAGAGCAATTTCAATACCCTAAAATCCTTTGTGCCCTGCCTATTCATCCCTCCCTCCACCCAGCCCTTGGCAACCACAGAGTTTTTCACTGTTGCCATAGTTTCGTCTTTTCCAGAATGTCATGTAATTTAACTTGGTAATACGAATTTAGATTTTCTCTATTTCTTTTTGTGGCTTGATAGCTCAATTATTTTTAGCGATGAATACTATTCCATTGACTGTTTACCCAATCACCTACTAAAGGATATTTTAGATGGTTTCAAGTCCAGGCAATTATGAATAAAGCCTCTTTAAATATCTGTGTGTTGGTGTTTGTGTGGAAATAAGCTTTCAGCTCACCTGGGTAAAAACAAGGAGCATGATTTCCAGATCCTGTGGTCAGAGTATGTTTAGTTTTGTAAGATACTACCAAGCTGCTCTCCACAGTGTTGTCCCGTCTGACATTCCCACCAGCGAGGTGCAGGAGTTCCTTTAGCTACTTGTCCTCACTGGCATTCAGGGCTGCTGGTGCTCTGGTGTGCAGTGGAATCACACTGTTGTTTTAATTTGAAGTTCCCTAATAATGTCTGAAGTGGAACAGGAAGAGTATAAACCCCCCCTTTTTTTCTGTCCCAGAGATTGGCAATGTCTACTGGGTAGACATGACACTGGCCTGGGTCCCAGAGCGACTGTGACCGTGGAACAGAGCCCCGAGCCTGTCTGCAGTGGATATACAGCATGAGCAAGAAGTAAACTTTTGTAACTTTGGGCCACTGAAAGTTTGGGGTTGCTTTTACCTCTGCAATGCCCAGCCTACCCTGTCTGCTGCAAAGGGTAGGAAAATACGGCAGCTTCAAAGGACGTGGAACTGTGATTGATAGGAAGGGTGATTTTGGGCGGACATGAGGTGTGCATGGAACCATGTTGGCTAGACGAAGACCAGTGTGCTCTGCAAGGGCTCCTGCTCTTGCCACAGGATGTGAAGAAGAAGGAAAAAGAGTGAACTAAGGCTGTCTGGGGCACTGCCCTGGCTCTGGAGGCTGGGGCCACCCAGTGGGGTTACCTAAAGGGACAGAAGATGCTGATTTCATTGGGTGGTTTGCTGTCTAATTTCTAGGGCATGACATAGTCCAGAAAGATGCTGGAAACAGAGAAAAGGTGAGCAGTGCGTCTGCTTTAATCTACTTTCAGATACAGAATGTTTTTAATCTCAAAGAAGCTCTTTCAGTTCTCATTAAGCAAAACCAAAGGTGTTCTGTACCCACCTGGCCTGTGCTCCAGGTGCCCAGGAGCACATTCTGGGGTGGGCACATTTCTCAGAGTGACGAGGATGGGCAGAGAGAGCGTGTTTGCTGAGCACACATGTCCACCAAGCATCACACTAGGCTTCGATACATGTTACCCTTCTAATCTTAATGCCAGCACTCTGGTTCCTAGGAAAACAAGACTCAAAGCAGTTAAACACTTGCTTAAAGAAGGATGGTGACTTTTCCTCTTTCATATTGACATGGATGGAGCTGGAACATGTTCTCCTTAGCAAAGTATCTCTACAATGGAAGAAAAAGTATCCAATGTATACACCCTTAATATGAAGCAAATTTATATCTTTCAAGCGAAGGCTACAACCCACTTATTGCACATGCTCCTGACTTCTAAGAGATTAGATTAGTTATCCCTGGTCTTGAACTTTTACGAACAGAATCTTACTAGATATACTATGTCATATTGTATGCACAAAATCATACTACATGCTTTTAATAGCATGCTTTTCCATATTTGTAAAATATTTGTAAAGTGTTGCAGTGTATTTTGCAGAATTTTAAAGGAAGGTTGTCATACTCAATAATTAAGTACAATCATTGAGTATGACAAATTCATTCCCTTTGGATAATTTCCAAGTTCTTTTTCCTGTTATGAATAGTGCAACTGTGGACAACTTTGTAAATGTTGCTTGAGGAATATGTGTGTGTAATTCTGTTGGGCATATGATTAGGAGTAGAATTGCTGGGTCATAGTGGGTTCTTTTGTTCACCTTAAGTTAATACCACCAAAGAGTTTTCTAAGGTGATTGTACCAAATTTTGCTCATAACGTAAGCATAGTTCTTTTTACAATATTATATTTCTTCACTTTTCTGAGTATACAATGTAGGTCAAGTATAATGGAGGCACAGAAAACACCATTAATTTAATAGCAGTCATTTTTTTCAATTTATGTTCCTTCTGCTAAATTAATTGAATAAGAACTCTAATAAAAAGTATAATACTTTGGGTGGTGTCTATGGCTCAGTGGGTAGAGTGCCAGACCCATATACTGAGGGTGGCGGGTTCAAACCCGGCCCCGGCCAAACCGCAACAACAACAACAACAAAAAGAAGTAGCTGGGCGTTGTGGTGGGCGCCTGTAGTCCACACTACTCAGGAGGCTGAGTCAAGAGAATCGCCTAAGCCCAGGAGTTGGAGGTTGCTGCGAGCTGTGATGCCACAGCACTCTACCAAAGGTGATAAAGTGAGACTCTGTCTCTAAAAAAAAAAAAAAAAAGTACAATGCTTCTTGCTATTCTGCAGTCATTTTCTGGAGGGATACTGGCTTAAAAAAAGATAGGACGCTAAATATGGTAAGTGAACAGACGCCTGCCATAGTCAGGCAGCACGGTTTACAGAAAAAACTCAGAGCTTAGAGCTGGAAGACCTGGATTATGACGTGGTCTCTGTCGTGTACTAGCTCTGGATTGTTCAGATCTTTCTGCCTCTCTATTTTCTCAGCTTCTTTATCATAAAATGAGAACTATAGAAAAAACTTAGGTAACTTAGACTTTTTCTCTCCTTTAAAAAGAAGTGGAATAATCTTTAGTTCATCCAAAAAATAAAAAATTTTAATGCAATAAAAAACAGGTTGTTATCTTTGGTAAATGCTCTTATAAACTCCTCTAGCATTCTTTGCCCATCCTCCCTCTTTTCAAAAACTCCTGATCTATACTTGGCAATTCAAGTTCTTTAGAAACTGATTCTACGTGTGGTCTTTTTTTTTAAATAATTTTATTAAATCATAATTGTGTACATTGGTGCAATCATAGGGCAGAATGTGCTTCATATACAATCAGAAACATTTTGATCGTACTGTGAGAGATAGCCCTCATAGCATTTTCTTAATCACTAT
>CAUYRH010155173.1:0-15941 GCA_963574655.1 Perodicticus potto
AAAAAAAAAAAAAAAAAAAGTTCCTAGGCATGTTACCGCTTGTTCGACATAGTATGTAGCATTATGTTCGGATGAAAATCAAAGATACAGATAGCTTTTATGCTTAATCCAAGAGAAAACATTCAAAATATGTCAGCCCGAGAAAAGCAAAATCATATATTTGAAGAGAAATAAACTGAAATGCTTATATTTAAAGATGAAATTGAGATCTTGGGAAATGATTTGTAATGAAAAAGACAAGAAGGCCGGGTGCAGTGACTCACGCCTGTAATGCTAGCTGTCTGGCAGGCCCAGGCGGATGGATTGCTTGAGCTCAGGAGTTCCAGACCAGGCTGAGGAAGAGCGAGATCGCATCTCTACTAAAAATAGAAAAACTAGCCTGTCATCGTGAGGAATGCCTGTAGTCCCAGCTACTCCGGAGGCTGAGGCTGGAGGCTAACTTAAGCCCAAGAGTTTGAGGTTGCTGTGAGCTATGATGCCTATTACCTAGGGTAACGGACGCTCTTGTGATTTTTAAATTTACAGAGTGCATCATGATTCAGACTTAGATCACCTAATTACATTCCAAAGTACTGCCAAAATGATCTTTTTCTAAAAAACAAGTTTTTGATTGTATAAATAATATAGAAAATACACACATGAAAATAAATAGCCAATAATCTCACAACTCAAAGACAACCCACTCAGAGATAACATTTCTTGGTCTTTCACTCATAAATACCAATAATTTTACAGAAGTCCTGCATGCTACCTTTTTAAACATAAACTTACATGATTAGCATTTTTCATATCTAAAATTCTTCATTGGCTTTATTTTGTCTGCTTAATGGTCCACAGGAAAACATGCCATAATTTAACATTTTCCCTGCTGCTATATGGTTGTTTCAATGTCTTTCTCTTGGCATAAATAATGCTGGGTTAAATAGCTGTGCACAGAAAATGATTAATCTATACCTCATTTTTAGATTTTTTTCCCCCAGAGATGTAAGTACAAGAATGTAAGTTTACATAATAAAATCCTAATTGGAAATCTAAGCCAAAAGACAAATAAATTAAAGTTTGTTAAACTCCTGTTCACCGTGTTTTTCTTTGTGTATTACAATTCACACAGGCAAGAAAGGGGTTTGAGTAAACATTGCTGTAGACCCAGAAATGCACTGGCTTGCTCATTAAAGAGCTTCTGGTATCACATACACTGTGCCTACTCTGATAGCTATTCTCCCAAATTACTTTGCTTGATATGAACTGCTGAGGGCAGGAAAGAAATAATTTACCTTAAATACAAAACCATTAGGCAATCCTCAAAAGATCAACTATCTAAATGAAAAAACAGACATAACAAATTATCTTTATTATGAAACCTTCAAAGTACTACCAACATGTATATCCAAAATAGTACTTGAATAGTGAATAATACTTCAGAGAACAGGGTTTCACTATATTTAATCACATGTATTCTTTAATAACCTACCTCAGGAGGTTTGAATTCTTCAATTCCACCTTCCATTTTCTGTTTAAGTGCACTGTTTACTTGCTTAGCATTCTGAACCTTCAACAAAATAACCCAAAATGTGAATGTAATCATATATTTAGGTAAATTTGAGTGTACATCCAATAAATGGAAATGACATACTCTAAAATCTGCTTAAATTTTATTTGAGGACAGTAGCTATACATATTACACTTAAGTGGTGAGATACAGCACTCATTCAACTAATAAACACATCAATATACACACCTAACTAACAGACTTTGAATATCTTTGAATATCATAAATTAGATTCTCTGAACATCTTTTATTAATAATAATGGCTCTTATAACCAAAGATAACTAGCATAAATAGGAATTAAATATATTAAATATATTTATGGAAATATACCTATTACCATACATTTTGACCAAATAACAATTATCCCAATAATAATAATGATGATGGAGACCAATATTTACTAGGTGTTTATTATGCATAAAACATCATTCTCAGGGTTTTATTTGTAATAAATCACTTAATTCTCATTTGTGAATATGTACAATCAATTCTGTTAGTAAGTACAATCGGTTCCGTTGTAACATGACAAATACATTCTTAAAAGTTACTATACTATGCAAAATCCCCAATAAAAATCACAGGGCTGGCTTGGCGTCTGTAGCTCAGAGGCTAGGGCGCCAGCCACATACACTGGGGCTGGCGGGTTGGAACCTGGCCCAGGCCTGTCAAACAACGACAACTATAAGAAAAAAACAGCCGGGTGTTTTGGTGGGTGCCTGTAGTCCCAGCTACTTGGGAGGCTGAGGTAGGAGAATCGCTTAAGCCCAAGAGTTGGAGGTTGCTGTGAGCTGTGACACCATAGTACTCTACCGAGGGCAACATAATGAGACTATGTCTCAAAAATATTTTTAAAAAACCCACAAGGCGGCTCGGCGCCTGTGGCTCAATGGGCTAAGGCGCCAGCCATGTACACCTGAGCTGGCAGGTTCGAATCCAGCCCGGACCCGCCAAACAACAATGACGGCTGCAGTCAAAAAATGGCCAGGCGTTGTGGCGGGCGCCTATAGTCCCAGCTACTTGGGAGGCGAAGGCAAGAGACTCGCTTAAGCCCAGGAATTAGAGGTTGCTGTGAGCTGTGATGCCACGGCACTCTACCCAGGGTGACAGCTTGAGGCTCTGTCTCAAAAAAAAAAAAAAAAAAAACCCACAAGGCTTACAGGGAAAAGGAGATTGGAACATAACCTCAGAAACTTCATCAGTAACACATAAGAGAACAGGCACTTAACAAAAATGGGAGCACAGTTCTATACATTCTAAATGGTTAAGAAATCTATAAATGAAAAAAAAATAAGAAATCTATAAATGCTACAGTGAAGTTGGTATACTTAGCCTTGAAAAAGACCTGAAGGTTTCTTATTCTTATGAAAGTGGGTGTCAAACTGGTTGCAGCTTGCGAGCTACTATCAAGAGGTAGAAGAAGGGTTATTTGAAATTGGAGCAGGAGTCTGAACACCAGATATATATAGTTCAAAACTCATAATAAATTATGGGGGCTGGTACATGTTTGGGACTTGTGCATGGCCTCACTTCAGCTGGGTACCATTTTTGCTGACAAAAGACATACATAAACACAAAATTGTTTCTTAGTATACATATATTAATTGCATTAGAACAAATTAATGTTTTTTTTTCCAAATTAATGGTTTAAAAAAAAAAAAGTTATAGCAGAACTGACCCTATGTCTATTATAATCATTACAGATGAGGAATGTAAAGTTAGGGAAGGAAGAAAAGTTAAGAAACTTTCCTAAGTCCACAAATGTTGGAGGTAGAACCTGAATTCAAACCATACCAATTTTTTAACTGCTTTTTACTAGCAATATGATTAGTCTTTATTTAGAATACTGAGGGCTAAAATTATTTATTTATTACTTTTTTTGCTGGAGTTGGGTTTTTTCCCCTAGCATAGGTAACCAAATATTTATAAAGTGATTTCTGAATTTTTTTTTCACTAAAGATCTTAAAAACACAGACAAAATGCATAAATCTGGGATGATTCAAGGGCAGTTAATTGGCTATGTTAGATAGATATACAGACATAAAGTTTACAAAGTCTCAATTCTCAAGGATTTCATAGATTAGAAAGGAGATAAATACATACGGCAGCACAAAAACACTAGAATAACTATCATAGACTTGGAGAGAAAAGAGAATAAGAGAAGTATGCTTGTATGTGTATTGTGGACAGGTGGTGGGGAAAGTTAGTGAAAGTGTTCCAGAGGAGATACACCTAAACTGACTTTAAAAGATCAGCAAGAAATAACCTGGCAGACAAGGTTGGGAAGAAAGAATGTATTCCAGGCAGAATAGCATTTACAAAGGCAGGAAGGTAGCCTGGGGCCAGATAAAAGAATTTGAATTTTGCCTAAGACTGAAGAAAATCTAAAGGATTTTTTTTTTTTTTTTTTTAATCTAAAGGATTTTTAAGTAAAGGAGTAAATTGACCATATTTGCCTTTTAGAAAGCTACTTCTACGGCTGGGCATGGTGGCTCAACCTGTAAGCCTAGCACTCTAGAAGGCCCAATCAGGTAGATTGCCTTCGCTCACAGGTTGGAGTTCAGCCTAGAGCAAGACCTAAAAATAGCTGGACACTGTGGCAGGCACCTGTAGTCCCAGCTACTTGGGAGGTTGAGGAAAGAGAATACCTTGAGCCTAAGAGTTTAAGGTTGCTATGAACTATGACATCATGGCATTCTACCAAGGACAACTCTATATTTGTTGCAATATAAAAATAAAAAAAAAAGACTCAGTGCCCACATACACTGGCCACATACAGCCAGGCTGGCGGGTTCGAACCCAGCCAGGGCCTGCTAAACAACAACAACTACTACAACAACAAAAAAATAGCTGGTGTTGTGGCAGGTGTTCTGCTGCTTGGGAGGCTAAGGCAAGAGAATCACTTGAGTCCAAGAGTTTGAGGTTGCTGTGAGCTATGATGCCACTGCACTCTACCAAGGGCGACATAGTGAGACTCTGTCTCAAAAAAGAAAGTAAATAAACACATAAATAAACAAAATTAAAAAACAAGAAACAAAGATACTTCCTTTAGTAATACAGAAGAGATAGGAGTGAAGAGGGTATAAATTCAACAGTCCATCAAGAAATCTTAAAACAATTAAGAAAACTTTCATTGAAACAGCAGGAATAATGGAATGATGATGACAGTAAAGATGGGTTAAAAAAGTTATCTTGGGGGCAGCGCCTGTGGCTCAGTAGGCACAGGCCTCATATACTGAAGGTGGCAAGTTCGTACCCAGCCTTGGCCAAACTGCAACAACAAAAAAAAAGAATCTTGGAAACAAAATTAAGACCTCTTTGTAAACATTTTATTGTGGAGAATTAGGGAGAATCAATTACTGGCTTGAGTAACTGAGTATATGTGGCACTATTCACTAAGACAGAATGCAAAAAGAGGAACAGTAACTAATTTGGGTGTAGAATAATTCAGGCTGGACCCGTGTATGTAATGTGTTTAAGACATAATAGTAATAGCTAGCACAATTTGTCAATCCATGAGTGCAAACTTTCACTATTTCACAAATCAAGTGAATAACCAAGGCAGGAAGTTAAAGCTTAAAATAAAATTCCTTAAAAAAAAAAAAAAAATCTATAAAAGGGCCGCGCCCATAGCTCAGTGGCTAGGGTACCGGCCACATACACCAAGGCTGGTGGGTTCAAACCCGGTCAAGGACAGCTAAAACAACAATGACAACAAAATATAGCCTGGCATTGTGGCGGGTGCCTGTAGTCCCAGCTACTTGGGAGGTGAAGCAATAGAATTGCTGGAGCCCAAGAGATTAAGGTTGCTCTGATGCCACGGCACTCTACCCAGGGTGACAGCTTTAGAATCTGTCTAAAAAAAAAAAAAAAAAAAAAAAACACCAGCCACATACACCTGAACTGGTGGTTCGAATCCACCAAACAACGATGATGGCGGCAACCAAAAAATAGCCGGGCGTTGTGGCAGGCACCTGTAATCCCAGCTACTTGGGAGGCGGAGGCAGGAGAATCGCTTGAGCCCGGGAGTTGGAGGTTGCTGTGAGCTGTGATGCAACAGCACTCTACCCAGGACAACAGCTTGAGGCTCTGTCTCAAAAAAAAAAAAAAGTTGCCTATAAGTACAGTAGTAATGTTGAGAATGAAGTATGAATATAAGTGACTGAATAAATTTTATTCCTTCATTCTTTGAGTACTTTTAATTACAGGCAAAACATTTTAGAAGTTTTCTAAAGAGTACTGTGGTTTGGAGGATCAAAGTCATTCATAGTTTGACTTAAAGGCTAAGCATTCAATCACAAGTCCAGTCCAGTGTTAGAAAAGTAAAGGAAGAGGAATTCCAAGAAGGAAGAAATGGTTAACAGTGTTGGGGCGGTGCCTGTGGCTCAGTGGGTAGGGCGCCGGCCCCATATACTGAGGGTGGCGGGTTTGAACCCGGCCCTGGCCAAACTGCAACAACAACAACAAAATAATAGTTGGGCATTGTGGCAGGCACCTGTAGTCCCAGTTACTCGGGAGGCTGAGACAAGAGAATGGCCTAAGCTCAGGAGTTGGAGATTGCTGTGAGCTGTGATACCATGCCACTCTACCGAGGGCAATAAAGTGAGACTGTCTCTAAAAAAAAAGAAGAACAAAAAAGAAATGGTCAACAGTGTTAAACATTACTGAATAGTCAAGGGAAATAAGAACGAAGAGGGAGGCATTAGACCTTGCAAACTGTTCATAAACGATCTTAAGATAGATTTCAGTGATAGAATGGGAATGGCTTGTGGTGCATAAACTTGATGGGAAAAGATAAGAGAATAAGTGGTAGTAAGAAAGCAGATGAAACTCATATATTTTTATTAAGTTTATAAGGGAAGAAAACAAAAACAGAAAAGCAGTTTGCGTAAATAACCAACATATACAGAATAAAACATCTTTAAAATAGAGAACTTTGATCCCACACTATACTGTTGCAAGGTTCTGACGTCAACTTTATAAGAAGAGTAATTCCCCCTTATCTGTAGAGGATAAATTCAAAGAGCCCCCAGCAGATGCCTAAAATCTTGGATAGGACCGAAGCATGATATATACAGGTTGAATGTCCCTTATCAAAAATGCTTGAGACAGGCCGGGCACAGTGGCTCATGCCTGTAATCCTAGCCCTCTGGGAGGCTGAGGCGGGTAGACAGCTTGAGTTCAGGAGTTTAAGACCAACCTGAATCAGAGCAAGACCTTGTCTCTAAAAATAGCCAGGTGTTGTGGCAGGCACCTATAGTCCCAGCTACTTGGAAGGCTGGGGCAAAAGAATCACTTAAGCCCAAGAATTTGAGGTTGCTGTGAGTTGTGGCACCACGGCAATCTACTGAGGGCAACAAAGTGAGACTCTGTCTCCAAAAAGAAAAAAAAAAGCCACATATGCATAAATGTATTCATGATCTATGTGTATATGACTTAATAAAAAAAAATCCTTGAGGCTCGGCGCCTGTGGCTCAACGGGCTAAGGCACCAGCCACATACACCTGAGCTGGTGGGTTCGAATCCAGCTCGGGCCGCCAAGCAACAATGACGGCTGCAACCAAAAAATGGCCGGGCGTTGTGGCAGGCGCCTGTAGTCCCAGCTACTTGGGAGGCAGAGGCAGGAGACTCGCTTGAGCCCAGGAATTGGAGGTTGCTGTGAGCTGTGATGGCACAGCACTCTATCCAGGGTGACAGCTTGAGGCTCTGTCTCAAAAAACAAACAAACAAAAAAAATCCTTGAGACAAGAAGTGTTTCAGGTTTCGAGGGATTTTGGAACATCTGGACAATATATACCAACTGAGCATCACTAATCTGAAACTCCAAACTGCTCCCATGACCATTTCCTTTGCTCAAACGGTTTCATATTCTGGAGCATCTCAGATTTTCAGATTAGGGATGCTCAATCTGGACTGTGTTTTCTCCTACATATCCATGATAAAATTTAATTCATAAATCACATTAAGAGATTAATAATAATAACTAATAATAGAACCATTACAATAATATTCTATGATAAAAGTTAAGTGAATGTGTTATTATACTGAATTATAAGTTAACTGGAATGATGGAAAGCAAAACTGCAGATGAGGGAGGACTATTATATTAGCTCTAAGTATACAATAAAAAGCGAAAGACAGATACTGTAATCCCTACCAAAAAAAAAAGAAAATGCAAAGAGATACAGCTGGAAAATGTTAATAAGACCATGGTACACCTTCCCTTAAAGTCCTTCAGTGGTTTCCTAACTCAGGATGAACTTCAAATTTAACATGATCGTTTTATAAATCCTTATCTACCTCTACTACACCCTGCTAGAGGCAAGTGGAAACTCACAAATAGCTTTAAGATGAGTGACCTTCAACAGACCAATATTTTAAAAAAACTGGTATTAATGTGTAACCTACAGCTAAAGAGAAGTGGACAGAAATGATCAACATGACAATTATTGTCAGGCAAGAGATAAGAGCCCGAACAAGGGTGGAAGTGATGGGATAAAAATGAGGGGATTAGTTTAAAAATAATTTCACAGATAAAACTCACATAATTTAGTTACCACTTAAGTTTAGAAGTGTTAGGGGAGAGATAACGGCAAGGGAGGAATCAAACATGATTGTGATGTTTTATCAAACAAAAAAAAAACTTTGGGGGGAAGACCTAGGAGGCAGTTGGAAATATTGCTATGGAGGTTTAGGAAGCTCCTTACTTGAGAAACAGATTCAGACTTCACTGGCTTATAGATAGGGTTGGGTGACATTCACCAAGAAAATACAGATTTCTATTAGAAGAGTATCTAGATTTAAGGGATAAGAAAAAAACAAAAATGACCAACCAACAAAAAACAAAGAAAGATGACTGAAAAAGGCCAGAGACCTAATAATAGCCATGAACTGAGTACTTACTATGTGCTGTGCACTGTTTTAAACACTTAATATATATTATCTTGTTTAATTCCTCCTAGCCACGATTATCAGCCCTACTTGCAGATGAGGAAACTGAGGCTATGAGAAGTTAAAGAGCTCCTCTATAGTTACACAGGAAGGAGATAAGGAATAGTCAAGGTTCACTGATTCATAATGATGATGATACCCTTACAATACCACTGCTACTACTAATGATGATGATGATGAAGACAACAGCCATTATTAACTAAGCATTCAAAATGTGCCAAACACTGCTAAATTATCTACAAATATCATTGCAAATATAGTAGAACCTCTGAAGGTTGACCAACCAATGCGCTATAACAAACTAATCAATATAAGGGAGTCAACATAAGGAACTAGGCCTACTGTACTGATACATACAGGTGGTGCATAAAAATTAGGTCGATGAAAATTAGGTCAACTTAAGGAGGTGGTCAACTATGGAGGTTCTACTGCAATTCCCAATAACCTGCAAGAGAAGTTTGAGTATTGTGCCCAATTTCACAGATAGAAAACTGAAGCTAGTTTGGCACCCTTACCCCAGTGGTTACGGTGCCAGCCACATACACCAAGGCTGTCAGGTTCGAACCCGGCCCGGGGCCTGCTAAACAACAACAACTGCAACAAAAAATAGCTGGGTGTTGACTTAGCACCTATAGGTCAGCGGCTAGGGTGCCAGCCACATACACCAAAGCTGGCAGATTCGAATTCAGCCCAGGCCTGCCCAACAACAGTGACAACTACAACCAAAAAATAGCCAGGCATTGTGGCGAGCACCTGCACCTCTTGGGAGGCTGAGGCAAGAGAACTGCTGAAGACCAAGAGTTTGAGGATGCTGTAAGCTGTGAAGCCACAGCACTCTGAGGGTGTTGTAGTGAGACTCTGCCTCAGAAAAAAAAAAAAAAAAAAAACTGAAGCTTAGAGAGGTTATGTAATTTGCCCAAGATCACAGAGCTAATAGGTGGCAATGCTGGGGGATTCAAATCTAGAATAGAAGTACCTTGTAAACTGGACAAAAAATAAACTTTAAAAAATAAAACTTACATAAATGGGTAGCTAAGAAAATCTGCAAACAACTGAGTTCAACCTATAGGTATAACCAGATAAGCAAAATAGACAGAATCATTACATTTTATTTTTATAAAATACCTGACGTTTCAGAGAAATCAACTCCATGTCCAGTTGCCTCAGGATGGTGTTCGCTGCATTGGGACTACAGGAAACAGCTACCACATCTTCCTGGGTTAAATACATGCCCTTAGGTGGACGGCACTTAGAACGCTGAGAATGATGGCGATGTTGTAAACTCTGATACTCTCTCCTTCCAAGTCCAATCTTGCTAGTTTGGACAGGCTGTTCAGTACTACCCTAAGAAAATACAGACAGAGTAACATGTCATTCAGTTTTCACAAACATATAAATTAGAAACAGTATTATCCAGTAATAGTAGTAGAAGTATCTGCTGCACTAAGTACGCCTTAAAAAAAAATAATTCTGGGCAGCGCCTGTGGCTCAAAGGAGTAGGGCGCTGGCCTCATATGCCGGAGGTGGCGGGTTCAAACCCAGCCCCGGCCAAAAAAAAAAAAACTGCTAAAAAAAAGAAAAAAATACTCTAATTACATTATCTGTAAGTTTCCCTCCTCCATACACACCCACCACTCACCAACTGGGGAGAACATATAATATAACATATCCTGGATTAATCCACTTAATCAAAAATTTAGTTTCTAGTTTCATAGGACTAATTTTAAACCACAAATTTTCCTGTTCTCTAAATTATCCTGATTGCTTCAAGATGAGATACATTTTCCCTATGCAATAAAGGGCAAAGAAAAAAAAAAGTGCTGTGTAACTTACTAAATGCAAAGTTCTTAAAAATGGCAACAATCAGAAAAATGAAGCACATAAGAAATTATGACGAATAGATTACACAGCTGGTAAAAAAAAGAGATACAGGGATCATTACTGAAGTTTTGAGATACACACAAAACAAGAAAGGTAAAATCTATGTGGACAGAAACAAATGAAGCCCTCCCAGCAACACTGGTAAGCCAGGCAAGTTGAAGGACACTTTTCAATTGTTTCTGGAAAGTGAAATAATAGACCATAACACAGTCTGTCTGAAAACTTTCTCAGTGATCTATGTAACATTTCATTTTTATGTTAGAGTTGCTGAAAGATAATTATGTCTCTACAGGTTAAAAAGGACACAGAATTATCTTAACCCTGAAGACATTTCTAAATATCTAATCAATGAATAAAATAAACTGAATTTATGCCTCAGAAGAGGTTAGGAAAGTTCTAAAAAATGGCCATGAAGTCTAAGTAAAGTATGATATAAAATCATAATGTTATTCTGTGCTTCTGAAGAAGGAAGACATTAGAAACTGTGTTTATCAGGTTGAAGGTTATTTCACTAATAATTTAATCCTTCAAAAAGAAACTCTTAGTGAAATTCATAAAACAAATGTATAATTCATTTTTATTGCTTAAAATCCAACTCTAAGGCTCGGCGCCTGTGGCTGAAGTGACTAAGGCGCCAGTCACATACACCTGAGCTGGCAGTTTCGAATCCAGCCCGGGCCCACCAAACAACGATGGCTGCAACCAAAAAATAGCTGGGCATTGTGGTGGGCGCTTGTAGTCCCAACTACTTGGGAGGCAGAGGCAGGAAAATAGCTTGAGCCCAGGAGTTGGAGGTTGCTGTGAGCTGTGACGGAACGGCACTCCACCCAGGGTGACAGCTTGAGGCTCTGTCTCAAAAAATGAACAAAAATACTCAACTCTAACCAATATATGGCAGATTTGATATTCAGAGGAACCCCTCCCAGTATAGCACTCCTAAAAATGGATGGAATCAATTTTTTTTTTTGAGACAGAGTGACAAGCTGTTGCCTGGGTAGAGTGCCATGGCATCAGAGCTTATAGCAATCTCCAACTCTAGGGTTCAAGCGATCCTCTTGTCTTAGTTTTTCTATTTTTAGTATAGATGGGGTCTCGAATTTTTGCTCAGGCTAGTCTCGAACTGATGAGCTGAAGCAATCTACCCGCCTCGGCCTCCCAGAGTGCTAGGATTACATGTGCGAGCCACCACATCTAGCTGAGGAATCAAATATTTTTAAAACACCTTCTAAATTCACTTCTGAGGCTTGGTGCCTATGGCTCAAGTGGCTAAGGTGCCAGCCACATACACCTGAGCTGGCAGGTTCGAATCCAGCCCGGGCCCGCCAAACAACAACGATGGTTGCAACCAACTGGGCATTGTGGCGGGCGCCTGTAGTCCCAGCTACTTGGGAGGTGGAGGCAGAAGAATCACTTGAGCCCAGAAGTTGGAGGTTGCTGTGAGCTGTGATGCCACAGCACTCTATCCAGGGTGACAGCTTGAGGCTCTGTCTCAAAAATAAAATAAAAAATAAAATAAATAAATTCACTTCTGAGCTGACCGGTAAGTGAGGAAATTCCTCAGAGGTCAGAGAAAGCAAGGTTGAGAAAGCAAGAATCCAGAGGGATAAGCAAGTATGCAGTAGTCGGCATTTGCCTAAAGCCCAGGCTTCAATGGACAAGACGTACAGGGGACAGGCAACAAAGCTGGAATGCTAGAAAAGAACTTCATCAGTGTGATAAGAAGAAAAATAAAATTCCCGCTCTGCACAGGGAGAGAGAGGATGATTAAAGGGAATTATACTCATCTTACCCTTGGCTGAGTGTAAATGAAAGAAACCAGAAATTCTCCTCTGAAAGTCCCTAACCATAGGCCTACATTCAAACAGCATTTAATGATTTATTCATTTATTTTTATCCTAACATATTAAGGGTGTGCAAATGTTTTTGCTACATGGGCAAACTATATAATGCTGAAGTCAGGACTTCAGTGTACCTGTCACCGCAATAGTGCTCAATGTACCTGACAGGTAAGTTTTTATCCCTCACACATCTCCCATTTGGGGCTTAAATTTTATGATCTATCTGGCCTGAAAAACCCCAAATTAAAATGTAGTTTAAAAGTAGCTCAGGTTGGTAGCACCCACAGAGAGTTAGCAGAGGAAATACAAATCATCTCTAGAAGATGCACTGTAAACCTAGGTCTCAAAAATTATTTATAGCCAGGTGCAGTGGCATAAATTTGTAGTCCCAGAAACTCAGGAGGCTGAGGCAGAATGATCACTTGAGCCTACAAGCTCAAGACCAGAGCAACAGAGCAAGATACATTTAAAAAAAACAGTATCACCAACAGATCCTCACTAAATGAACTTCAGATATACTTCAGGAAAAAAGAAAATTATTTTCAATGAAAGGCCTAAGATTTAAGAAAAAATAGTAGACAAAAATAATCCTAGCACTCTGGCAGGTTGAGGCAGGTGGACTGCCTAAGCGTACAGGTTTGAGATCAGCCTGAACAAGTGCAAGACTCCGTCTCTAAAAAATAGCCGGGTGTTGTGGCAGGCACCTGCAGTCCCAGCTATTTGGGAGGCTGAGACAAGAGAATTGCTTGAGCCCAAGAGTTTGAAGTTGCTGTGTACTCTGACCCCAGAGCATTTTACCAATGCAACAAAGTGAGACTCTGTCTCAAAAAAAAAAAAAAAAAAAAAAAAAAAAATAGTAGACACAAGTTAAACATGTGGGTAAATCTAATAAATACTTGATTGATTTGAAGGATTAAAAAAAAAAACAAAACATGTAGGGTGGCGCCTGTTGCTCAGTGGGTAGGGTGCTGGCCCCATATACCAAAGTTGGTGGGTTTGAACCCAGCCCCGGCCAAAGCCACCCAGTCCCAGCTATTTGGGAGGCTGAGGCAAGAGAATCGCCTAAGCCCAGGAGTTGGGAGGTTGCTGTGAGCTGTGATGCTACGGCACTCTACTGAAGGGGATAAAATGAAAAGAAAAAAAAAAACCCAAAAACCACAGTAAGTAAAACTGTGGACGACAATACCATACAAATCAGGAAGGTAGTAAATGGGATTCAAAGGGTTCTAAGGACCTTACATAATCAGAAAGTCATTAAAAACACCAATATTAGATTTTAAGTTAAATATATAAGATAAAATTTCTAGAGTACACAATAAGAATAGAAACACAGAAACATCCCAAACTAGTAGAGAGGGGAAAAAATGGAATAAGAGATGAATTCTTAATCCCTAAAGATAGGCCATGAAGGAAAGGAAAGATGACTTGAAAAAGCTAGACAAATAGATGGTAAAAATAAAAAAGAACAAAAATACAAATAGATCAGTGATCATGATGAACAGAAATGGGCTAAACTGGATGGTGCCCGTAGCTCAGTGAGTAGGGTGCCAGCCACATACACCCAGGCTAGCAGGTTGGAACCCAGCCCAGGCCAACTAAACAATGACAACTGTAACAGAAAAATAGCTGGGTGTCGTGGTGGGCACCTGTAGTCCCAGCTACTTGGGAGGCTGAGGCAAGAGAATCACTTAAGCCCAAGAGTTTGAGGTTGCTGTGAGCTGTGACGCCTCAGTACTCTACCCTGGATGACAGCTTGAGATTCTGTCTCAAAAGTAAAAGAAAAAAAAGAAATTGGCTAAACTATTCAGATAAAATATAAAATTCAAGGTATATGCTGTTTATAAGACACATAGTTAAAATGAAAAGACAAAGGATTGTGGAAAGTAAAATAATAAAGATATATCAAGCAAATATTTAACAAAAAGAAAGATGGTGGAGGGCGGCACCTGTGGCTCAAAGGAGTAAGGCGCCAGCCCCATATGCCAGAGGTGGCAGGTTCAAACCCAGCCCCGGCCAAAAACTGCAAAAAAAAAAAAAAAAAAAAAAAAGAAAAAGAAAGATGGTGGAGCTAAATCATATCAGATAAAGTAATCTTTTAGCAGAAGTCAATACAAGAGATGAAAAAAGGTCACTATCTATTGACAAAAGGCTCAATTCAGCAGCAAGATAAAACAATTCTGGACCTGGGCGGCGCCTGTGGCTCAAAAGAGTAGGATGCCGGCCCCATATGCCAGAGGTGGTGAGTTCAAATCCAGCCCCAGCCAAAAAACGCAAACAAAACAAAACAAACAAAAAAACCAATTCTAGACCTATATACACCTAATAACTAGTTTCGAAATACAAAAAAGTATTACTTCTCAATCAATAATTGATAAGAACAACTGATTAGATAAGCAAACAACAAAAACTAAGCTAGCAAGTAGGACAACAGTAAGAAAACAGAGTACAACCACAGAATTGACATGCTTAAATGAATGGGCACATGCAAAACTTTGTGACCAAGAGTACATATTCCCAAGTACATGTGGGAAAACACTTAGAAAAATTCCATATTCTGAGTTGGGAGGTTTAAAACATGTTAATAAATTCCTCAATATCCCTGCTATTGAGAAGCAGGGACTCTTTATTACCTGTCCTTGATTCTGGACCAACTTTATTGACTCACTCACATAACCAAGTGAACACAGTAGAAGTGACGCTGAGTAACTTTCAAGTCCGGTAGTTTTCACTTAGTGTTTTTGAATTCTTTGGAGGAAACCAGCTATCCAGGAGCCAGATTACTCAAAGACCACCAACCTGGAGAGGGCACACAGAACTGCTCCAAACAGCACCAACTACCAGCAATGTCAGTAGGTTAAAAACCTTTGATAACATCCTCCTTGACAATGACACAAAAATTATTCTCTCTAAAATGAGAAATAAGAAAAATATATTTGCTGGCCAGGCGCAGTGGCTCACACTGTAATCCTGGCACTCTAGGAGGCTGAGGCAGATGGACTGCTTGAGTTAAGTCAAGACCAGCCTGAGCTAGAGGGAGACCCTATCTCTAAAAATAGCCAGGCGTTGTGGCAGGCGCCTATAGTCTCAGCTTCTTGGGAGGCTGAGGCAACAGGAACACTTGAGCCCAAGAGCTTGAGGCTGCTGTGAGCTATAATGCCACGGCACTTAACTCCCGGCCAACTGAGTGAGACTGTCTCAAAAAAAAAAAAAACTGCTATTATAACTTCTGTTCAACATTGCATTGGTAATACTACCTAGTTTAATAAGAAATAAGTAAAAAGACTGAAAAGATACAAACTTGCTATTTTCTCAGATAATATAAATCACTACATAGGAAATCCAAAATAATCTACAAATATAAAGTTTTCAACAGAAGATCAAGCAGGGCTGCCCTAGTAATGTGACAAGCTTGAAGAGGAAAGATCCAAGAATAGCTAAAGGTGCACTCTCCTTAAGAACCACCAACTGCTTGGCGCCTGTGGCTCAACAGGCTAAGGCGCCAGGCACGTACACCTGAGCTGGCAGGTTTGAATCCAGCCCGGGCCGCCAAACAACAACGACGGCTGCAACCAAAAAATGGTCAGGCGTTGTGGCGGGCGCCTGTAGTCCCAGCTACTTGGGAGGCGGAGGCAGGAGACTCGCTTGAGCCCAGGAATTGGAGATTGCTGTGAGCTGTGATGCCACAGCACTCTATCCAGGGTGACAGCTTGAGGCTCTGTCTCAA
>CAUYRH010155176.1:0-20852 GCA_963574655.1 Perodicticus potto
ATTCCTCCTGATTTGTTTTTGTTTCTGAGTAGTGTCTTACCTATTTGAGGGTTTTTCTGGTCTTTTAATTGACAATACAGATTTTCACTCTATTTCAGCATTTCTTTTTTACTTTTACCTACCCTACACAAAGACAAACAATTTTATCATACTTCTCTCAAATTTCTCTTCCTTTCTCTTTATTTCTATTAATAGCATTGCCATTCACTCAATCAACCAGTATTAAACCCTAAACTTCATTCATTCATTCAATAAATACCCGGTTATTGCCAACTGAGTCTCAGTGGAACTAAGGATCTAGAGATATAAAGGTGAGAAAAAACAAACTGCAAATGAAAGTGAGAAAAAGTGAAATGTGTAAAAATACTAAGTTTTCTGGGGGATGTGCACTAACAGGAGCTATTATATACCAGAGGGGAGCATAAATTGATAAAAAGAACTTTGAAAAAGAATTTGGCATCCTAAAAGTTGAAGATATGCATACCACGTGCAGAGCAATTCCACTCTGGGCATGGATCCTAAGGAAACTCCTGCATATTTACAGGTGTGGTGGTACCCACATGCCAGTACATGTCCTGGGATACAATGCAATGGTGATAAAACATGAGTATTTAAGTGTTATTGATTGTTGCTCTTCACTCTTGCATATATAATTGATTTTGCCGTAATTTAACTTTAAAAAGCAAAGAGATGAGCTCTGACACTTATTAGAATCAATTAAAAACTACAAAATAAGCCATTAGTGTAAAAAATAATTAGGAAAATTTCATAGTTGCACAGATAGAACTTATAAATTGGAATATAATGCCGAGGAATTTGCCAGACCCCAGTTCAGATAAAACCTCTGCCAATTCTATAATACCATCCTACACTGAGTCTGTGAATTATTCAGTAGCTTTAGAATTTAAATGTAGTTTGCAGAGCTCCAATTTCTAGCTCCACATTAACTCCTCTCTGTCTGTGGTTGTACCCTCAGTAGGATATTAGACTGCAGGCCTCTGGAGCCAAGTGTCTGCAGTCTGACCCAGGCTTAGGCAATTAGCTAATGTGCAATGTGGAATCAACTGATTTATCTGTGCATGTTTGTTCATGTGTTAAATCAGGATAGTAATAGTACTTGCTTAGTATTTTATTAAGATTAAATCTGGTAATACATGTAAAATGTTTAAAATAGTATCAGAAAAAGAGCATGTTCCACTTTATTTTTTCAATGTCTATTTCATTTTGAGTTGTTTCCATCATTATTTCTCAAAATTTACTAATCTGTTCCCCTGCAATCTCTAATTGCAACTAATTCCTTCCAGGGCATTTTTATTTCAGAGGTCATAGTAAGTTTTCATCTCTAGAAGCTTGGTATTGGTGCTGGTCATATCTTTCTCATCTCTACTAAACACAATCTTCTTCTATCTTCTTGAACACGTGGAGTGTAATAGTGTGTTAATGTCTGTACCTTGGGGACGCTGCAATCAGTATCACTTCTGAGTCTGTTTCAATCATTGATTAATTTTTCTCCTCATCTTTTCTTGCCTGGTAATATTTGAATTTTCCCTCCTCATATCTGGAAATGTATTTCTATAAATATTCTAAAGCTATTTCCTAGGACAAACCTATGTTAGATAAGAACAATTTAGTCCTTCCTAGAGAAAACCAAAATAGGTTTGTTAGGGAAACTGGAAAAGCCTTTGATCTAGGGTTAACTATTGAGGTGATACCATTCCAGATACCCTTCGTGATATTTTACAATTTTACACTCTGGCTGGTATTAACGGCGACTTTTCCCTCTTGGCTGCAAGTGAGCCATAGGGATTGTTCTTTCCACTCATTCCAGGTAGTTCTCTCCTTGGCCTTCGGTAATTTCCTCGCATGTGAGGGCCATGAGTGCTCAGCTGAGAACGCTAGGCAGACCTCAGAAGATCTCCTAAGTGAGTGCCTTGGGTTTCTTTTCCTCTCTCTAAAGCACTGTGCTCCCTCTGCGAATTCTGACTGCCATGGCCTCCTGAGCTCTCAGCTCAATGTCTTTGGAGAGACTGGAAGATTGCCAATATCCAAAAGCTACATAATATGTTTTTCCCAATTTTTTAATTGTTTCGGGGGAAGGGTAAATCTGGTCACTGTCCTTCACCTTGGCCAGCCAAAAAGACATGTAAGCCGTTATTAACAAAGACACTGTCCTCTGAAACTTACCCAGCCCTCAGCGTGCCACACTGCACACAGTGAGGTGATGTGTCACATGTGTCTGTGGCATGTGTGATGCAGTTACCTTCGGATGGGAAAGCAGGTGTCAGCACCTGCCAGATGGTTTTCAGCCATCTCATGCAGTGGAGTTTCACTGGCCCTTTCCCACCCAGCCCCAGAAACTCTCTCATTTCATCTCTCCACGCATCCAGCTCCCTCTTCTCTCATCTGATTTTTTTCCTCCATCTACTTCTATGGAACAAAAAAGACAGCAGCAATCGTGTCCTAATTTTTTCCATGGTGATTTAGATGTTTCTGTGTAGATTTTGTTTCTTACTTGGCTTTCACTGAGGTTCTCTAATCTTACTTCTCTAAATAAAGGTACTTGCTTGCCAAAGTAAAATAATTGTGCCAGATGTTCAAATAATAAATGCACTGGATAAATACCCAAGTTACAGAGTTAGGAGGTTTGGATTCAACATTAACTTCTTCTACCACTGGAACCCTAGATGACTTTACGCAGGCTTTCCTGGTGCATCAACTTCACTAGTCATGAATGTTAATTTTATGCGTGAATTCAGCTACAGTGCCTAGATATTTGATCAGACACAGTCTAGATGTTGTTGTGAAAATATTGTTTTACATGTGACTGACATTTAAATCAGTAGACTTCAGGAGAGCAGATGACTGTCCATAATATGGGTGGGTCTCACCTAATCATTTGAAAGCCTTAAGAGAAGACAGAAGTCCCTGAGGTGAAAGGAATTCTGCCTCCAGGCTACCACTGCATTACCCATGTCAACTTTTCTCTGGGTCTCCAGCCTGCCAGTCCTATGCCACACACACACACACACACAGGAGTATATATACACATATATATACGTTTGGCTCTGTTTCTCTGGAAAACTCTAATACTCTATCTGGAAAAGAAAATAATTATGCATCATAGTCTGAAGAGACACTTTGAGAGTAGATAAAATAATGTATTTTAAATGTTTTGCGCAATAAGTTGATGTATTTTCAATCCCTGGCTCAATAAGTATGAACCATATATATTATAAGTAATCCTAATAACCCATTTTTCTCTCTTTTTTCTTTTTTTTTAAGAGACAGTCTCACTTTGTCACCCCAGGTAGAGTGCTATGACATCAGAGCTCACAGCAACCTCCAACTCCTGGGCTTAGGCGATTCTCTTGCCTCAGCCTCCCAAGTAGCTGGGACTACCGGCACCCACCACAACACCCGGCTATTTTTTTGTTGCAGTTTGGCTGGGGCCAGATTTGAACCCTCCACCCTCGGTATACGGGGCTGGTGCCCTACTCACTGAGCCACAGGCGCCGTCCCTAATAACACATTTTCAAGGCAGCTATTTATTTATTTTGCAGATGTGGAAAACAAAGCTCAAAAATAACAGATTCCAGACATATTGGATTAGGGCCCCACCTTATGTGCTCATTTAACCTTGATTACCACCTTAAAGGATTTATCTCTACATACAGTCAAATTGGGGGTTAGGGCTTTAACATATGGATCTGTGGTGGGAGAAGACAATTCCTTCCATGACAGTGTGATTCCATTTCAGAGATGCTCTAAAAGAGACAAAATGAATCAATAGTGATGGGACCCAGGCCACTGGTAGCCTATAGAGAGAAGAGTTTGCCAGCAAAGGGAGGAGGTAACTTTCTGTATCTTAATTTTGGCAATGATTGAATGAGTACATATATCTGTCAGACCTCAAACTATCAACTTAATTGTGTTCCTTTTATGTTAATTATACCTCCACAAAGTTAATTAAAAAACTAAAATGTACTTTGCAAAATTTTCTGCAAAGATCACCTATATTCTGTTTGGGCACACCACTTAAATATCTTCCATTAAGCATCATTTAAAATAGACTGAGTCCTCTAGGCCTTTATTTTTCCTGTTTCTCTTTGCCTAAAAGCATATTTTCCCAAATCTCAACATGAGTCAGTCACTTCTGCAGGTCCCTAAAGAACATTTCCTTATGGAAAACACCTTTCCTGACACCCCCTTAACCAGTGTGCCCCTCCCTGCTCCTTCATCTCTCTTGCCTGGTCTGACTTGATTTCTCTTTATAGCACTTATCACCACTTGACATACTCTATTTGTTTAGCTTGTTTATTGCCTGTGTTCCTAGCATCTCAATAAGCCAGAGACCTTGTTTTGTTCACCGCTTTATTGTCAGAACCCCAAACAGTCTCTCATGGTAGATATTTAATAAACACTAGCTGACCTGTCATTAAAAATAATTTCTACAGGGGAAAAATCAGCAAAACAATAGTCAGCAAAGAAAGTCTGTTATAGTTCTGCCTCTGGAAGCCAAGCTGAGGTTAATACTGGAGGCAATGGAGTTAAAGGAAGGGCGAACAGTGGGCTTTCACCCTGGCTGCACATTAGAAGTACCCGGAGAGCTTTTAAGTAAAACATGGCTAATATTCAGGCCACACCACCAGAGAATCTAAAATAATTGCTCTGGAGATGGGTCGGGGCATTAATTTTTAAAAGCTCCCTTGTTGATCTTAATTTTCAGTGAGGGATGAGAACCACTGTTTTCATAGAAACATTGTTCACGCTAGATGAAAAATGCACCCCCTGTTCTTTGCCTTTAACTGAGGCAGCTGTTCAATATCCTCACAAGCCAAAAAGTAGGGTCACTTTCCTGGCTTCACAAGCAAAGGGCAGGGTAGACTCACAATGCTGAGCATTTATGTCAGCAGCACATGTCTGCACTTGTGTAATGTGTGTATCCGAGCGTGTGTCTGTAATTCTATATGTGTTGGACAGAGAGAGAGAGACTCACATAGAGAAGAGAGAACATGTAACTGCCCTGAGTGTTTAAAAATGCTTCCAGGCTTGTTCAGAAGACTCACAGTTAGATACTTTAATTTTTCCAAGTGCTGTGAGATGTCTTGATTTCTTTGTATGCTAAGAAATGCAGGCCTTGCCAACTGCCCCTTCTTTTGCAGCTATGAGGGTGGCATCAAGTCTAAACTGCAGGTTCCAGAGTGGCCAAGAACAGTTCTGAAATAATCTCAAATTTCTATCTGAGACTAGGCTGAGAAATCAAAACCAGGCTTAACATGCTATAATAAGATAGAAAAGGCATAGATAGTAAGATCAGTAGGTGGGTTTGAAAGAGAAGATGAGAAACCCAAGCTGGAGAGAGAGATTCCCGGAGTCCTACCATGCAGGAAAATTCACATCTGCAGCTCATTTGTGTACGGCAGTGACTGACTATTGTCGACACCACTAAATTTTACTCAGCCAATTTAAACAGCTTTGTAACTAAACCACAGCGGTAGAAAAGGAAAAGCTAAATGAAACAAACAAAAAAAAACATCTAATGATTTTGTCTATATACTGCCACATATGTTTGGGACTAACTTTTTTATTCCACTAAGCAGACCATTTTAGCCTGATGTTAGTCTTTGGTTTTTATTTAAAATCAACCCAGATCTTTGAACATTACAAAATGTTCAAATTACTAAGATGAACTATAAAAAAGATAGTCATTTACGTTATGTCAAAATAATTTTAAAATTAAGTAGGAAAGTAACTATAAATTAGAAATTATTTTAATATAGTTATGTATAAAAAGCTTGCATTCCCAAAGTGTGTATAGTTAAAAATACATACATAGACATAGATATTTATGCATGTATACGGGAGTAATTTTCACAATACAATGAATATACTTTTGGAAATAAGAATATGTCTTCCTATAAAGGAAAAGAAACAAAAAAAAAATGATTTATGTCAGAGTATTGTGTTATGTTCCAAGAAAAGTGATACATAAATATACAAGGTGATTGTAAAATATAAATAAGATTTTGATCAACTATTGGGAGGAAAAAACAAGAAGCTTTAATATTAAAAAATCAGCAGTATAAAAACAAGACAATACTATGTCAAGATAAGATTTCAACCTTAGAAAGATAACCAAATTTAATAGTTTAAATATATCTACCTCCTCCCTGGGTTTTTTGTTTGTTTGTTTGTTTTTTAAGCAGTGCCTTTACACTAATAAATTGAAGAATTCTTGTAAGGAATGATTTCATCACATCCTAATGAAGCTTTTCAATGAACTGCTGTAATTACCTCCACATTCTTTAATCCCCCATCAGTCAGAGTCCAATCAGGAGACAGACACCATACAAAAACATGAACGTGGAAGACCAATATGAAGAAATATGAACTACTTATAAGGAATTAACTACTCCGAGAGATAAAAAGGAAACTGCCCACCTGAAGAAACGGTCCAGGGGCCCCTTCCCGTGCGGGCAGGGTGGGCCTGGTCGGAAGGACGTGGGTGACCCCGAAGCCAGGGTGATCCCGCAGCCGGGGTGACCCCGAAGCCGGGGTGATCCCGCAGCCGCGGTGATCCCGCAGCCGCGGGGTGACCCCGCAGCCGGGGTGATCCTGCAGCCGGGGCGACCCCGCAGCCGGGGCGACCCCGCAGCCGGGCAGGTCCGCAGTGGGCGCCGAGGCCGCCGCCGAGAACTGATTCAGGATGTGCCCGGGAAGTTCGCGGTGCCCTTGGCCTCTCAGGGAAATGCGTTGGTTGGGTTGGGTGCTTCTGAAAGCATCAGAGAGCTGCGTGGGGCACCCAGGAAAGTCTCGCCTGCGAATCTCCTGGGGTCGGAGGTGGGATGCTGAGAAACTCACAGGGAAGACCCCTGAGCAGGACGCTGGCGAGGAAGCTGGACGCGGCCCCTGCACCGCCTGCAGGACGCACTCCCAGAGCCGCAGCTTCTTGGGCGACCCTGTCCCCGCGGGGCGAGGAGGGCGGCATGAGATGCCCAGCACCAGGGCAAGAAAGTCCCCCCACCCCGCAGCGTCCCCCGCTTCTCTCCCGCAGAACTCCACCCTGCGTCCACCGAGCACGGGAGAAACCCCGCTGACCCCGCGGCAAGACGCTGAACCTGCAACCGGGCCTCGCCGGTGTTTAACACTGTTCAGGACAAGCTCCCAGCAGTTTGAAGGTCTCTTGCTGAAGAACTGATTATTGTACTACTGTGAGTTAGTGGAATCATGAGTAATTTTTTTTAAGATAAAGACTAGAAACAAAACCTCGTGAAGAACGAAGATAAATACATTCAGAAAAGAAATCAGACGATTGCTACAACAAAGTGATAAGCAATGATAATAATAGGAATGCAAAGATGCAAAGAAAGTTGTCAAATAATCATGAGTAATTTTAAAATGTTTGTTACAAAATGAACTATATCTAGCAACTCATTTCTCTATCGAGATCAGTTTCTCATGATTAACAGCTGAGGACCTCAGTAGCCTTCCAGAAACGTCCATAGCAATGACCTTTCATGGCTAATATTTACTGGACACTTTGAATACAAAAACTTAGTACATTCTGAGAGCTTCCCTCATTACATAAGTATCACTGTATTCATTATTTAGGAGTAAATTTAATAACACTAATGAATTATTTTTCATCCACCAAAGAAATCTACATCTATAAAACTGAGTTGTGTCAAGCGAATTTAGTTTCATTTTAATAAATCTCATCCAAATTTAATAATCTCTTTTTTAAAAGTTATCTTTTTACCCACCCAAAATTTTGTGATAAATACCCTTAAAAGAGTAGAAGACTTGAATGCTCTTTTAAAAATATAATTGAATAAAGAAAAAAATTCAGCTGCTTTTCTAAGTTTTTTCTTATAAATTCCAGATGCACATGCTGTTTATCTAGTGTATTGAATGAGTGAAGAGAGAAATGCTTTCTGCAAGTTGCTACCACTGCTGAAGTTTCAACAGGGACCTACTGCATTCAATAGGAGTAGGGTACAAAAATATTTAAGAATTAAAAATGAACAGCTAGCTATACAGAAATATGGGCCTTTGCCACAGCTCTGCCAGAACCAGAAGACGGAAAGCAGACAACCTCCAGTCACAGTCGAGGGCCAGCCATCCTCATAATCTCTCCAGTAAACTCAATTTAACACCGTCTTATTACTCAAGCACACCTGAACAAATGAACCTACTGACATCATTTGTTTTACAATTGGCCCATTTGATAAAAGAGAATTATTTCCTTGCTCTGTATTTGAGAGGATAATGGAAGCTATAACAGCCCAAAGTACTGTACTCCATCTTATTTATAGAGAAATTGCAACATAAACATGTGTATAAAGTGCTGTGAAACATATAGATTATGTGTACTTGATATAACTACTCACCATTCTTTCACATTGTTTGGTTGTACATAGTGTGTGACCAAACAGGATAAAAAATAATGAGAGCTTTAATATACCGCAAATAAAACCGTGGATATTTATAGAGTATCCCTTCACAATATGCAAAGTGTGTTCAAATAAGCTCCCTCGTTCATACTATAAAATGAGTAACCGCAGGATCCAGGGTCTCACTAATGGTACAAAGTCTGAGAAACCAAACAAGCAGGAGAAAGGGCGGGCCCCCCTCTGCTTGGAGCCCCCACAAAGTCCTACACTTGGCTGTAACACCAGCTGTCAGGAGGAAACAGCCCCTGTGGCCTGTGAGCTGCTCAGCGCTGCACCTGTAACGTCGCCCAGTGTGAAGCCAGACCCCTAATGAAAGTCCCTTCACAGCCCTCAGGCCAGTCATGTGTTTTTCCAGGTCATATGCCAAACATCTGTCAGCCGCTCACACAGAAGGGAATATCATAAAACTCTGGAAAGTCTTCGGTTATCTTAGGGGTCAGCTGATGTACGTGCTCTTGTCTTGAGGAAACATTAGCCACAATCTTTACCGGGTACTCTTTCTATCAAACACCCCATGTAAAAACCTGCATCCGTACTTCTGCCCGGAAGTTTGCTCCATAAAGCTTAGAGCCGGTATAGGTGAGTGCAGGATTGGGGTCAGATTTTTCCCAGGCCTTTCTTCTCCTTGTCCGAGTCCAAGGTACCTGTTGGCCATTGCTGATACTGTCTTCTAAATGCCAGAAAGTTGCAAGTTCTAGAGAATGCTCAAATCCCGACCAATCACAATTAATTAACTGAATTTCTGTGAAGTGGTGTGACCTAAATGATATGGGAATTACGGCATCCCAAGGCAGAGCTAAATGATGGGAAGACTCTCTCCGAACACGGTGAAAACTGTCATTTCACTTACAGGATTCTATTTACAATGCAGAAACTCTGGAAGTCATTGTCAAGACCAATCACCTCACACTTTCTGAAAACTCTGACATTTGCACACTGATTATATGACCCTCTGAATAAAGTAGAAGTGCAAACCACTCTTGGCTACTCAGCGGTTAGTTTATGAATTAATTGGGTCCTGCCTGGAAGCCTCACTCATCTCTTTTCAGTTGTCATATTAAAAAATATATATATATATACGTGTGTGTGTGTATATATATATATATATGTATGTATGTATATACATACTTCCAGGAAAAAGACTTTCATTGCAATTCGAACACTTGAAAATCTGTGCGTGTTCCTCTTATCATTTTGTCTTCATACCAGCCTCAATCACGTAAACGACACACGTGCTTAGAAGGGTGGTTAATGCAGGAGGGAGAAACACAGCAAAAGGGTCCCAGTGCTGATAAAGTCCACTTCTTTTTTCTCCCCAATATGTGAGCTTCCTCTTCATGGTGCCACTCTCCTTCCCCCTCCATGTGCCTTTCCCAGGTTCTGTTAACAGTTCCAAGTAATTACATCGCACACCACGTCATCCAGAAAAAGCTGGCGCTGGCGGGCCCTTTCAAACGTAGGGCTGACTCACCGTCCGGAGGTTCTTTCTGAAGTATGAGACCCATCCTTCAGGCAAGGGAATGTGCGTTAAATTAGAGACCAGTGCAGGGTGCTATTTCCCCAACAGGAAAAAGCCACGAGTCTAAAAAGAAAAGCACAGACTCAGGATTGATTGGTTCTTATTTTCTTTTTCTTTTTTAATTTTTATTAAATCATAATTGTGTACATTGGTGCAATCATGGGGCACAATGTGCTGACCTTATATACAATCTGAAATATTTTCATTGAACTGTTTAACATAGCCTTCATGGCCTTTTAATCACTATATGAAGACATTTATATTCCATACACACAGGGATTTCAGGCTTCTCATCCCCTCAACTATGGGCTATTTAGGGCTGGAAAACATGTTTCTAAAGAGGGTTCAATCTTTCCAGGGGAACACAAGAAAGGTCTTGAACTATAAGTCATGGTTGCCACCAAGATATGTTGTTCTTCTTGTTTCAGGAGTCAACAAGAAAGAAGACAAGTTACCTTCTTTTGGAGTTAGTTTACGGCAACTGTCAGGAGGTCACAGTACTGTTTTCCCCCCTTGGAGGCAGGAAGGAATCTGAATAGAGCCCAACTCCTCTCAATGTTCTCTGCGGTCTCCATACTCTCCTGTTCCACTGTGAGCCCACGTGGAGAGGTTGCTGAAACTCCCCTCAGCAGCGCCTCCTCTGGAAGCAGTGACTAACTGGAATCTGGGATTTTACTGAAAGGGAGTCTGACCAAGTAGGGTAAAGAGCAAAAACGCATCTGTCTATGACCATGGACACAATCTGTGTTTGTCCTAGCCCATCCTTCAAACATGAAGGCAGTTAACTTGTCTTCATTATTCATTTGCTAAAAGTAAACACCACTCCTGTTATATTCAACTAATAAGACACTATTGCAAAGTAATATTACAAATGCAAAAAAAAAGAAAAAGAAAGAAATAGAAGGAAAAGGCTGCTCCCAGTTTAGGGAGCATGGCAGACTCTTGCTTTCTCTGTGACACTGCTTCACAGTTCTCATCTGTAACCCATCTATAGCTTAGATCTGAAAGAGAATGAAACGCTGATGAACACTCAGTGGGGTAATGCTGAGGCATCTGTTGTGTCTGATTCTGTGTCTCCCTGTATCCTTTTGTTTGATTTAGTATCATGATTGCTATGGATGTGTTCTTTCTTCACTTATCCAATAATAAGCACTTTCTTCCTCTTTGTTACTGACAAGCAAAATGGGTGGTGAATTCAGTTACTGACAGAACTTATGATAACTAGAATGCCTGGAATTGCAGCTTCTGTTGAAGTTCAGTGTCTAAGGCATAGAAAGAAAAAAATATCTTTTAAGATGATCATATTGTAAAATTATTATAGAGACAGCACAACTCCATTATCATTTGCCGAGGTGCATTTCAAGATCAAGTTGGACTAGAAATCAGACTGTAATTAACAGAAATGTCCCCACTTTCTAGGGCAAACAGCAGAGTGGTATAGCAACCTAGAAATTTATAATAGAAAACTTCTATCTTTGTATTGTGCATATGTATGTGTATGTTTAGCATTTAAAATAGTCCTAGAAATACTACCGTGACCAGAGAATACAATATATGTAGTAAAAGAACAAAATCTGATGCATCTGATAACTGTATTTCATTTCAGTACAACTGCCATATGAAATGCATTTGTGTGCACACATGCTCGTGTGTCGAGTTGTGCTGTGTGAATTGGGTAGAAGTAGGGACGTGATAAACCATGACTCTAGGGAGATAAACGACCCTCTAGCCTGGCTTTAAACGTCTATTTAGGGAATTTGGACTTTATCCTAGGTGTGATGGGCAGCAAAAAATTGGGAAGAGATAGAATAAAATTAAGTGTATCAATATGGAGAGTTTGGATATTGTAACTAATTCAATCAAGAAATAACTTGAACATCAATTAATCATTGCCAATAATCACAAAGGGGGGGTGTGCCATTAAAGAATATTTGACAGGTATAATGTGTTTGGGGTCAACTTAGCCATGGGTTTAGACAAAATGAAAAGGTCTGATAAACCTAATGTTTCTGAGTTGTACAAGTAAGTAGGAAAAGTGGGCATTCTCAGAATCAGGAGAAACAAGAGGAGAGGAGATTTTCCTTGATACCATGTTTTGTTTCTTAAGCTGGGGCAAGGATGACCAGATAGATCAGGTGTTTGGTTTTGGTTGTGTTGATTTTGAGATAGCCGTTGTCTTCTAGTTTATGATATCCAATAAGCAATTAGTAATACAGACGTGGGCCTGTGGAGAGAGGTCTGAGAGAGGGATATTGAAGACATAAATTTGAGTCATAAAATTGGAAATCATAAATAAGAGTCATAAAGTTTAAACCATTGGGGCAGCAAAAAGAATGCCAAAGGGAGCAGATAGGATGAGAGCAGTTATAAGCTGGGGAACAAACTCTGTTCACCTCCCCCCCATGAATGGAGCAAGTAGTGGATGAGTAATCCTGAAAGAATATGAAGAATAAAATGTACCAAAAAAAAAAAAAGAAAAAAAGAAGAAGGAGGAAACAGTTTAGGAAAGACTAAGATTATAGGATAGAAGGAAGAACAAGATTTCAAAAAGGAGAGACTCAGGCATCAGCAAATGGTGCATGAAATTTATCTAAAGGAACATTCATTTATAAATAAGAAATGTAAATAACTTCAGCAAAATGTTGGGCACAAAATACGTGGATTGATAGAGAAATGCCGATGACTAGGGTAATATAAAGTTCAGACCAAAACTATATGTAGGGTTCATGCCTGACATGAAAAAAAGTGAATAAGCTCTGTAATCACAGAGAGATACAGATGCAGAATGAATACAAGGTTGCTGTTTACTTTTTTCATCTCTTATCTAATTTTTTAGATGGGAGACATTTAGATCTATATTTGCTTGAAAGGAGCCAGTGCACAGAAAGGGTTAAAGATTCAAGATGCATAAGTCATAATAAGAGGAGTGGGCTTCAACATCAGAGGGGGCAGTATTAGCCTGGAAGAGAGGGAGTAACAACTTCGATGTTAAGAAGCCAAGAAAGTAAGGGAAGACTGTGAAAGGACGCTTCGGGGCATGGGCCATACTGCTGCTTCTGGGAGGCAGAATAATGGCATTGTTTCCATCTGGGGCTCTGAGAAAAGATGCTGTGGGTCATCTGTGGGGTCATATGTCAGTCGCATTGTTTGGGAAAGCTAATTAGATTTCTTCCAATTTGTTTCCTGTTTTGTAGAAATGGGGTAAGATGGGATTGAATGGGATAATATATACCAAATGATTAAAACATTATATCATCAGTGCTCACTTCATACTAGAAGATACACATTTCCCTTAGGAAAAAAATGGAACAATCGCCAATGGCATTACAGAAGTCAACCGCCATCCATTAGAGTTGCAGCTAGTGGGGTGGGACTTGAGGAAAACTGGCTGACTACAAAAAGTGTCACATGGCCTTGAAAATCTTGCCAAGTGAAGTTAGGAGACTAGTAATGCCATTATCCCAGTATACCAGGCTTCAGCACCCAATTATCTTGTAGCTTCATCTTATCCTTCCCCAACACCAGCTTTGATTTCCTACAGCTTTAATGGCTCCCCATCACAATCTATTCTTTTGATTAATGTTTATTGAACAGCTTCTGTGTGGCAGGCAACTGTTCTGGGCTCTGGAGATACAGCATTGAACAAAACCCAAGAAAACTTTCTGTTCTCATGCAATTTCAATAAGAGACACATGATGAGCAAGATAAATTAGCAGACGAGAGAGCGTGTTAAGTGGTATGAGTGCTAAGGAGACAGTAAAGCTTAGAAATAGGAAGACACAGGGCTATGTGTTCAGCAGGTTAGAGGGAATGCCCTACGGGGAAGGTGACGGTACAGTAAGGGCCCAGAAAGGCAAGGGGTCAAGTCACGTGGTAAATAGGGAAGGCCATTCCAGGCAGAGGTAACAGAAATACAAGTACCCTGAGGTAGAAACACTCCTGGCTTCGTCCAGAAGCCGTCCAGGCCCCGTCGTCTGGAACAGAGGAACAAGGATGCAGCGGGAAGGCAACAGGACATTGGGAAAAGGTCTCCCTTTGAGGTAAATGTGAGAAATGTGAGAGAAAGCCGCTGACACGTTAAAGGCTCTACTTGTGCTGTCACATTTAGCAGGGGGAGAAGGGAGAAGCGGGAACCAGTTGGAAGACCATTACCATAGCACAGTCCAGAGATGCTGAGGGCTTGGACCATGGAGGTCTCAGAAGAGGTGGTGAGAGGCGGATGGCCTCTGGGTACATTTGGAAGGTAGAGCCAGGTTGACAGTGTCAGTTATTACAGAAATATTTGGACAACCATCTGTCTGCTGCACATGGCTCTCCTTCTAAACAGAAAGGCAGAAAACACAGATTAATCATAGCCTGCCTCCCAAATCACCTGTTCACTTCTCAGGACTGGCATAACAAAAAAATACAAGAACGAGAATCAAGGATTAGGACATTATTGTGTAGGCTCCATCTATCATGAGTGAGGCTGTATTTAAATGATTAAGGTAAATGTTCTGGGCTTAGTCTAAAAATAATACTTAATGCCTTGACCTTAAGCAACTGAGAACCTCTCTTATTCTCAGTTTTTCCAGCAATAAGATATTAATTTCTGCCAAATTGATTTCTGCCGAATTAATTCCCAGAACTGTTTAGGGGTGATGGCATATGCTGTAGAAATATAATTTATCATTTGTATCACTTCTCACAGACAGGGTGGCCATAAAGTTCATGTGATCTATTTTAAAGGGCACCTGAACTTTATAGCCACCCTGTGTGAGTATTGTAAGGAAACACTCTGCCTTGATATTTATTCGGAAGAATAAGTAGCCTGAACAGCCTAGTGAAGAGCATGAGGTTAAAAAGATGAGCAGAACTGATCCCTTTGGCAAATGTTCTTATACCCCTGAGTGAGAGATCCAATATTGATAGTTAAATATTATGCTGATTAATAATCTGTATGTATGCAAATACTTTAATTCCTCAAGTAGTGATCTGCTGGAAGCCCAGGATGGGGTCTTACCCTCCTTCTGTTTCCTTAAACGTGTGGAGAATAGGCACTCATAATAAATTTCCAAATGAACACAGACATCATCTTTGGGACTTGTCCTACAAAGGGAAGCATTTGCTACTCTTTATCCCATTCAATTCATATTTGTCTTCCATAAATAATGGTTATTTTGGTAAGGAATAATTTTCTCAAACTTTCAAATATATAGGTATATTAAAGAAACGGACACACATAAAACCTTATTATGATAAAAGCCATCTTCAACAATATTGTGTGAATACTACTTTCCTTTAAAAATAACGAAACTCTTTAACTTTAAGCCATGTCTATATTTTGAAAAATGCCAGACTAAAAACTATAATTAATAATTTTAGATATTTTGGCATTTGGCTCTTTCACAATTGTGACTGAGTCTGTAAGATTGTTGAAATATCTATTTGGGGTTCTTTCTACATAAAAAGCACATAGTAGGCTCCAAACAAATATTTGGAGCTGGGCTCAGATCCTGTCCGTCCCACGGTGGCATTTCCTCATGACCCAGGACCGTGCGTGCTTGTGTGGACTGGACCCCAGAGCTGGACGCAGTGCTGAGACTCTTCTCTGCTGGGATCCCACAGGTGTGGCCAGTGTGATTTCTCCGAAGATCTCATTTCTCATTGCTTTCAGAAATTTAACTGGGTTCAAAAAAAACTCAACTGTAAGAACAAGCAACCGCCCTGCTGATGGAGATGACTTTGGCTCCGAGCCTCAGGGCGTGGCCTCAGCTCCCGGCCCAGGTGCTGTTGTCCTGGACACCGAGCAGGGGCCCCCTGCCTTGCTCTTCTCTCCACATGCCTCCTGCTCAGTCCTCCCAGGTTCTGTCACCGCTTCTGTGTATTTTGTATTTGGGGGAGGGAGGGTTAGATGTTCCTCGGTTTCACAAAAATAGATTTTTATACATTTGTTATTTCTCACTGCTTTGGGGTAATTCTTAGAAAGATAAAGAAGAAATGCCAGTTTAACCTCATCATTCTAAAGTCAGGTATTCTCTGGATATATTTTTCCATTAAAGCAGAAAGCATGAGATGCGTTTTTGCTGAGGCAGAACAACTTTCTAAGGAATACCATCATAATTTATTGATGAACAGTATTCAATAACTTTGTTTTTGATGAATTTATTTCCCCCTGCAGTGAGTTACTCCTGCTTCCTTTCCACTGGTTCTATGCAAGCCATATCTGTAGGCTGGACTCTGCCCCTAGGAATAATGTCAACTCCCCATCACTGTCTCCTAAGTCGAAGCAGATAGGTTGGTTACCTCTATGCCAGGTCATTTGCTATTAATGGCCCCCACTCCCTCTCCGTCAGCCCCTAGGAACACAGAAAAGCACCTATCTATGTCTGGACAAAGATTATTCTAACCTTTATCATGCTAAGTGGCCAAGTCTATGATCTCTGTGGTCACAAGTGATGTCTCCCTGGATCACCGGGTCACTGTGTTGTAGCTTTATTTGTTTTGGTATATGTTTAACATCCTAATTAGACAGGATTTCTACTGTAATTTTAGGTACACATGCTGACTTTTAAACTTTTCCAGTGTTTGGGGAATTTATAATCTAAGGCTTTCCCAACACTCACGTGGATGTCCTAATGCTCAGCGACCCCTCTGTTATAACTCTGAACCTCCCTGAACTGGAAGACCTGGAAATGCATTCACTCAGCACACTACTTGGTTCTAAACTTCTAATTCTTTATCTCATGACATACCCTGAAACCCCAGCCTTTGCCTCTGCAAACCAGATGTGAGCATGTCATCAACATGAACAGAACCGATGGCCACTGATCAGCCTCTGTGTCACCATCTCTTGGCAAACTCTGAACATCACAGCCATGCTCACTTTTTAACTATGCAGAACATAGTGTTCTCCACAGTCTTAGCAAGTTGGGGAAAAGCCATCCATACATACTTCATGCTTCCACAAACCATTATCAGTTTAAAGCAGATAATGTTTATGAAGAACCAAGAGAAGCGCAACACGGGAAGGGAAGGAAGAGAGCCAACCTGGAGCCGCGGGAGCAGCTGTGGCCTAGATCAGAAGAGCTATAACAGGGCTGCTCTCAATTTTAAATAAATCCTGTGAACATCCTGAATGGCAGATCTTCAGACAAACTATATTTAAGCATCCAAGGATAAAATTAAAGAATTTTCTTTTATAAATAGAGCAGTAAGGGTTGGGAACTAAAAGCTTGGTCTCAAACAAATACCTGCTAAACATTTTGTGCTTTATTTTTGTTTTTGCACCTGTTTAATCTCCTCATAAACTAATTATGGGTATTTATACTTCAGCATTGAGGATTAGCCAATTTAACAATGAAATGGTTAAAAATTTGAATGTTATTAAAAACATTTTTAGTAAGCTTAAAGAATAGCTGAGTGTTGTGGCAGGTGACTATAGTCCCAGCTACTTGGGAGGCTGAGACAAGAGAATCGCTTAATCCCAAGAGTTTGAGCTTGCTGTGAGCTGTGATGTCATGGCACTCTACCTAGGGCAACTGACTGAGAGACTGTCTCAAAAAAAAAAATTAATAAGCTTAAAGAAGAATATGCTATTTCCTTTTTAGGAATAGTTGTGAATGTTTATCATAGCGCTATTTTGCTGAAATACACAATGTCATTAATAAAGGTGTTTAGAGAAAATAATAAAATTAAGACAAATAATTTAAATGTAAATTAATCAGTTGGATTGTTTCTTAGATTTTCTTTTTTCTATGAAGTCACGAGGATCTCAAATGTTAAGGCAATTATTTGTTTCAGTGAGGGCTTCTATTTAGAAGAATAATTAGGAGATTATCAGTATAGATTTGGAATGAGGGAATTCTTTCTATGAAGATAAGAATACCAAAATTAGTAAAGAAAACCATAAAGACATGGGTTACATCCAAAGGGTGTGATAAAGTATGAATATATTATAAATAAAGTCCAAAGACAGGGTAGATTGAGAAAAATTTCAGTATGGAAAGACTAAGTAGATAGAAGGCCAGTAACTCTAATATCAAGCAATGTGTATCAGTTGAGGGAAAAAGAAACAATTCAAGAAAGGTCATCAAGGAACATGAATGAGAATTTCACAGAGGCAGAAGAAACTAACCTACATACACTCATACACTCCTTATGTTTGAACCCAGGAATTTAGGAAACTGCCAGACATTGTTCAGGGCTCAGAAATGGTCAGATAAATGGTGCTTAAACCAAGATGCATTCTGTGTCTCTATGATTTATAAATGAAGAATGGTTTATTCTAACTTCTTTGCTAGAAGCCAAATAGCCAATGAATATGTAAAAAGCTTTTCAAACTCATTTGTAGCCTGAAGAATGCAAATAAAATAATAAGATTTTATTTTTCAAACATCAGATTGGCAAATATTTTTAGATGCAACTTCAGTGTTACAATAGTAAGGACATAAATAAATATATATCTTAATTTTATTAATAATCAAAGTATAAATTGCTACAAACACTTTAGAAACTGTACTTATAGTTTCTATTAAAATTAAGATTGCAGGGACCCTTTGAATTTGTCCAGTTTGGGAAACATTCTCACAGGAAAAAAAATATAATGAGAAAATATATACACACATAAGCACACACAGATATATATACTGCAGCATTATGCACAGGAAAAATTAATACAGAAAACAACTTAAAGAGACAATAGTAGATAGATGTTTGAATAGACGGTGGTGCTTTCATTCAGTGGCATATTGAGCAGTTAGTGAAAACCATGTATTTAACCAATAGCTATTCAGATGGAAGAACGCCGCATGGTTAGCAGGAAAAGGACATTAGAAAACATTGTGCACTAAGTGAGCTCATTTTAATAAAAACAAACAATTGCAGAAAAGATCACCATTTATATGAGCTTATCTGTTTGTATATATTTACATAAGCGTGGGAGAATAGAGATAATTCTATAGACAAAAGCACGTGTTTAAATATAAAGTTTGTTCGCAATCTTGGAGAAAATTTAATAAAGACCTACAATAGAGACATGTAATAAGAATAAACACACATATTTTCTATGTGGTATTTATTTCATTGTAAGGAGTAAGGTTGGAATCAAATATCAATTTATTTTTCCAGGGACTAGTTTTGTGAACACCACTTACTGAATGCCCCATCTTTTTACACACTGATTTGAAACGTTACCTTTACCTGAATGAAATCCCCAAATACCCTGCCATCTGTGTCTGGGCCTCTATCACGTCAGATGGACCCATCTCATTCTGTGACACTACCACACTGCTTTAACTTCTGTAGCTTTATAAAACGAAAAACTCTATTTTCATTAGTCATCATCACAATTTTCTTAGATACTATCACACGGAAATGTTTCTATATACTTGAGTATAATTTTGTAAAATTCTAAAAATTCTGGTGGAAATAAATCAGTCTTATATTGAATTTACCATTTTGTTTTGGGCAAAATGATTTTTTACTATATGTAATGATTCATTCTCCTCACAATAAATATTTTTATTTATTAAAATATTCTCTCAGACCTTCAGAAAAGTTTTGTTGTCTTCTTAGCAGTCCTGTGCATTTTTTTGAGAATAGGTTATAAAGCTGTCAAATAAGCCATCTCATTCAGTCTCATTCAGTCTTAGTTGTACAGAGCTTAAGTAAATGTACTCTTTACATTTGAGCCCCAATACTTTGGGAAATTATCAAAAATACTTCAAACACTAGAAATGGTCAGATGGTTCTTGATTCAAATGTATTCCAGATTCTTACATTGATAAATAAGTGATGCTTCGTTCTAACTTCTTTGTTTTTATTCTTATTTTTTATTTAACTTGCTTCATAATAATAATGTTTTAATATATCTGAGAGGAAAGAATATGGCAGTTAATCACAATTTTTCCTAACATTCAAGAAATTTCTAGATAAAATATGGTACATTTCTCAATCTATAGTTTGTTGGGTTATAGACATAATAATCATCACCACTTAAAAGTTATCTACATCTGAGATTAACTTCAATATAAATATTTGCAATATAAAATATTTTAAAACTTGAAAAGAAAACAAATACATTATACCTGACATAGTATTAGATCATAAACCAAAAAATGAATTTGAGTTTTCTTTTGTTTACTGGGTAGCAAAATTTACTCAAAAATCAATGAAATACTCATTTAATCATTCATTCAGACCTTAGTGCTTTATATGTCAAGGATATAAAATGAAAATGCTAGAAATGTATTGGATGTCAAGGATATAAAAATGAATACCAGTGAAGTGGACACACAAACCAGTTAGCAATGAAAACACAGAGTGTGAGAATTGCTGCTTTAGTCATAAGCCCGGGGTGTGATAGGTCCCCTGCGTGCTCTATTTTCTGGGGAGAGGAAGAACATGTTGTCTCAGGGAAGGCTTCTGAATAGAAGTGATATCTAAGCTGAAAAACTGGAATAAAAGCAGGTAAGCATGCGGGAGAGGGATGGTACTAAGGGCCCAGACAGGTGCTGCAGCGTCAGCAAGAATGTGGGAGGGTCGGACTTTCATAAGTGCTGGACTAAGGAAAATGAATGTTTGTAATTGCTGTGTCTTTCTACTTCTGTTTTTCTTTTCTTTTCTTTTTTTTTTTTTTTTTTGAGACTGAGCCTCAAGCTGTCATCCTGGATAGAGTGCTGTAGCATCACAGCTCACAGCAATCTCCAATTCCTGGGCTCAAGCGAGTCTCTTGCCTCCACCTCCCAAGTAGTTGGGACTACAGGCGCCTGCCACAACGCCCGGCCATTTTTTGGTTGCAGCCGTCATTGTTGTTTGGCGGGCCCGGGCTGGATTCGAACCCGCCAGCTCAGGTGTACGTGGCTGGCGCCTTAGCCCGTTGAGCCACAGGCACCGAGCCA
>CAUYRH010155180.1:0-22364 GCA_963574655.1 Perodicticus potto
TCCTGACAGAGCCCCCCCTTCACTGTCCTGACAAAACCCCCCCTTCACCGTCCTGACAGAGCCCCCCCTTCACCGTCCTGACAGAGCCCCTCCTTCACCGTCCTGACAGAGCCCCTCCTTCACTGTCCTACAGAGCCCCCCTTCACCGTCCTGACAGAGGCCTCTCCTTCACTGTCCTACAGAGCCCCTCTTTCACCGTCCTGACAGAGCCCCCCCTTCACCATCCTGACAGAGCCCCCTCCTTCACTGTCCTACAGAGCCCCTCCTTTACTGTTTTCCCCAGATTGTATTGATCAGTATCAGCACACATAAGATAGGCTTGAGGTTGTTGAGGGAGAGGTGGCTGGAGGTTGAAACAAAATTATAAAAGAAAAAGGATGGGCTTTTGGGGGGTGTTATAAACAATTTCTAGCTTTTTACTATTTCTGTCTTTTTCTCTTATCTGATCACCCTATGTTCCAACATCCTATGAAACCATTGCCCTGAGGTGTAGGCCTGATCTTAGTGAGATCTGAGTAGATCACTTAGCTTTCTGAGCTGTTTTCTGCATCCATAAAATGAAAGTAAAATTATCCCCTACCTTCTTTGATTGTCCTGAATAATAATGTGAAATTCAATGGATGTGAACATGCCAAAAACTGGTACAGGGTTAGTGGGGAGGGGTGGCTCAATAAATATTATTAAATAAATGAAAACCTAAAAAGCTGCTAGACATAGCATTGCTTGATATGTGTGTAAGTGAAATTATTAAATAAATTAGAGATATTAGGCTCGGCACCTGTGGCTCAACGGGCTAAGGCGCCAGCCACGTAACCTGAGCTGGCAGGTTCGAATCCAGCCCAGGCCCGCCAAACAACAATGACAGCTGCAACCAAAAAATGGCCGGGCGTTGTGGTGGGTGCCTGTAGTCCTAGCTACTTGGGAGGCAGAGGCAAGAGACTCGCTTGAGCCTAGGAATTGGAGGTGAGCAGTGATGCCACGGCACTATACCCAGGGTGACAGCTTGAGGCTCTGTCTCAAAAAAAAAAAAAAAAAAATTAGAGATATTATAGATAGAGTTCTTAAATCTGAATTTTGTCTCAATCTGAAACTAATCTCCATTTGTATATTTTTAAATTAGGACGTGGCAGCCTTGGAGAGTCAACCTTTACTAGGATTTACTGTTACCCAAGTCAAAGATGAGAACTCAGAGTCTAAAGTATTTCAGTTACTGCATAAAAACATGTTATTTTATGTATTCAAAGCAGATGATGCTCACTCAGCTCAGAAGTAAGTAATTTAGCCATACTTCTCTTTCACTTATGAAATTTCAAGTTGTTATTTTAAAGGATTGACTTAAGGTTGGTGCCTGTGGCTCAGTGAATAGGGCACCCGCCCCATATACTGAGGGTTGTGGGTTCAAACCCAGTCCCAGACAAACTGCAACAAAAAGTAGGTGGGCGTTGTGGCGGGCGCCTGTAGTCCCAGCTACTCAGGAGGCTGAGGCAAGAGAATCCTCTAAGCCCAGGAGTTGGAGGTTTCTGTGAACTGTGTGACACCATGGTACTCTACAGAGGGCGATAAAGTGAGATTCTGTCTTTACAAAAAAAAAAAAAAAAAAGATTGACTTAAAATGACGTACAGTAAGGCATGAGGACAACCCAGAATTTAAATCAGAGATAGACGTTTCACATTATTCAGACTCTTTAGAATTTTTTAAAAGACAAGGCAAGAGTATGTGAGATATTTTCAGGAGGCAGAGAGGAGAAGAAAATAGGTAGTTGTGTGTAAAGTATCCCATCTGCACATGACTTCAGGGAAAGCAGCGTGATACTGCTCTGCTGAAAGGAAGGGAAGCTGAGGCATTTGACCTCTCCTTCAGTGAGGGTAAGAATCTTCCCTTGAAACATTCCAGGACTTTGGCAAGCCAATGATTGGATTGTGCCATGGAACAGCAGGAGTTTAAACAGCTGCTTGCTAACTTACTTCTTTGAAAAAGGTCAAACACATTAAGAGGCTCTCATGCTGTTCCCAGTGACTGAAAAGAAAGAGATAGATATGATTAGATGGTACAGGCTGAAACAGTCTTTTATGTAGATGTTATGAGTTTGGTTAACATAGAGATGCCTATCTCTGTGAATTCCAGGTCCCTTCTGAACAAAATAGTTCAGTTCACCTCTCTTTGATTTGGTTTTTACTTTAGCCTCACAAAATTTTTAGCCTCAAGAAAAGTTTTTTCTTCAGTAAACGGTGTTCATCTTTCCTCAGTGGGCTTAAAAGTGCATAAAGATTTAAAAAAAAAAAAAAGAAAAGTGCTTTGAGTAAGCAAGATTTGTTGTTTCTTAAAGCAGTTAGAATTGACCTTATCAGAATTACATGGGTTCCTAAATACCAAGCAGGTACAATGTCATAAACAAATAGCCTTTAAAACCTTTTTTTTTTTTTTTTTTTAGCTGTTGTTGTTATTGTTGAGATAGGCTCTTACTCTATTACCCAGGCTGTAATATAGTGGCGTGATGGATTATAGTTCACTGCAGCCTTAAACTCCTGGGCTTAAGCAGTGCTCCCTGCCTTGGCATCCCCAAGTGCTAGGATTATAGGCATGAGCCAGCACCCCCAGCCTAAAGAATATTTTTAAATTATGTCTGTTAGGCCAGGCATGGTGGCTCACACCTGTAATCCTAGCGCTCTAGGAAGCCAAAGCAAGTGGAAAGACTAGTCTGAGCAAGAGCAAGACCTGGGTGTTGTAGCTGGTACCTGTAGTCTGACAGCATATTAAAATGTATTAATTTTACTGGAAAATTTGGGGGCTTTATAAAAGCCTTTCTATTATGATGTAACTTACAAGCTATTTATGTTCAAAATTTAAATTTTTGGCCTCCTTTGCATTTTCTTTGTCATGATGGTGGGGGTCCATTTGCTGTCTATGGTGAATGTCTTTTTTTTGAGACAGAGAGTCTCAAGCTGTCATCCTGGATAGAATGCTGTGGAGTCATAGCTCACAGCAACCTCCAACTCTTGGGCTCAAGTGGTCCTCTTACCTCAGTTTTTTTCTATTTTTCATAGAGACGGGGTCTCGCTTTTGCTCAGACAGGTCTCAAACTCATGAGCTCAAGCAGTCTACCTGCCTTGGCCTCACAGACTGCTAGGATTATAGGCATGAGCCACCATGCCTGGACGGGCAAATGTATCTTGCTCTCTAAGCCTATAGCCTGTTCTTGCTCTATAAAGCTATCTTTCTTTTTCTCAATAAACTTTGTTTCATGCTTGCCCCCCCAAAAAAAGTAGGCTTAGCGCCCATAGCACATTGGTTAAGGCCCTGGCCACATGCACCGAGGCTGGCGGCCTGCTAGACAACAACAACTGCAACAAAAAATAGCCAGGCTTGTGGTGGGCACCTGGAGTCCCAGCTATTCGGGAGGCTGAAGCAAGAGAATGGCTTAAGCCCAAGAGTTTGAGGTTGCTGTGAGCTGTGATGTTTTGACACTCTATGGAGGGCGACATAGTAAGACTCTTTCCAAAAAAAAAAAAAAGTAAATTGTTGATAATTGTGTCCTTGAAATTTGAGTTAAATCTGTTAAAGGCTGCTTTATTATTAATTAAGTTGAGTGATTTCAAATGTTCTTACTTCCCTGGACTCTGCATAAAGCAGCGGTTCTCAAACTGTGGGTGACAACCCCTTTGTAACAATGAAAAGAACTGGGGCATTAGCAAGGCTGAGAACCACTGCTAAAGTGTTACTTTAAGACATGATAATTGCCATAAAAAACGGGAAAAACAATTCAGAAGCATTCACACTCCCAAGTGTCTTTTGAATAATTACAGCTATGTATATTATCAAATAAAACTTTGAGACTAAGGCATTTTGTAAAGACTTACATGGAACTTTGAGAAGCTTTTATATTGCGTACAAAATGTTGATTAACTGGGAGTAGATTAGTTACTAGAGTCCCTTAAATTGAAAATATTGAAACAGATCTAGATTAGAGGACAACAGATCTGTTGACAGAGTTTAGGCAGGAGGAGACAGGAACATAGTGTTTCTTTTTTTTTAAGACAAAGTCTTGCTATGTCATCCTCAGTAGAGTACTATGGTATCACAGCTCACAGCAACCTCAAACTCTTGGGCTTAAGAGATTCTCTTGCCTCAGCCTCCCCAAGTAGCTGGGACTACGGGTGCCCACCACAACGCCCTGCTATTTTTTGGTTATAGTTGTCATTGTTGTTTGGCATGCCCAGACTGGATTTGAACCCGCCAACTACAGTCTATATGGCTGGTGCCCTAGCCACTGAGATACAGGCGCTGAGCCAGGACATAGTGTTTCTAAAAGCACAGAGTTGGGCCAGGCTCATGCCTGTAACACCAGTACTCTAAGAGGCTATAGCAGGTGAATTGCTTGAGCACAGGAGTTTGAGACCAGCCTGAGCAAGAGTGAGACTCTGATCTGTAAAAAATAGCTGGGCATTGTGGGGAGCGTCTATAATCCCAGCTACTTGGGAGGCTGAGGCAAGACAATCACTTGAGCCTCAGAGGTAAAGGTTGCTGTAAGCTATGACACCATGGCACTCTACCCAGGGCTATACAGTGAGACTCTGTCTCAAAAAAATAAATAAAAATAAAAATAAAAAATTACAGAGTCAGAATATTACATAAAAGAGGAAAGGAGTTGTAAAATGCTTTGGCAATTGTCAGGACTTCATAGAACTTTTTCACATGAAATGGTCCCTTCTTCATGCCTCATGGACACTCCAGGCCAGATTTTGTACCACATTACCAAGTAAAGGATAGTTCAATGTATGCAGAGTGCTAGTTTTCTATAGGAAAGGTCTTATATATGCTGTTAGTGTAATCAGATCCACAGGGCCAGCCATTGTATATGTCATGTTCATGTATATCCAATGATGGATTTTACAAGTCTAACAAATTTCTCTTATAAATAGGTGGATAGAAGCATTTCAGGAAGGCACAATATTGTAACAGTATTGGTTTCGTCTCTTCCATGGTTCCAAAGAGGTGGAAGTTCATGAAAATGGAGTAAATGCAATTTAAAAGTTTCTAACAGTGGACAGTGCCAAGATAAATTCAAGCAAACTCTTCATCAGATATAAAAAATTATTTTGTTCGGTATAAGTAGTTTTTTTGAAAATGTTTTTTCATGTATGTTATTTATTAAGATTTTGATGTTTACTTAATGGTCAGAATTATTTCTGAGACTCACACTGAATTCTAAAGTATTGTTTCTTTAGAGACCAGAAAACTTACCTGAATACTGTATAAACTGTCTCTGACACAATCCACACTGTTTTCTCTACCTTATATTGTAACATTCTTATCTTACTAATAGTAAATCTTCCTAAGTTAAAAACACATAACAAGGCATAAATTTCCATGTAGTGCTTGGTTTAGGAATTATTATAAAAATGCTGATGAAAAAATGCACATCTTTGAATAGATAAAAAATGAATTTTTGTATCTTTTAATGGAAAGATATATGGCCAGCTTCTACCTCAGAAACTGTGAATGAAATATCAGTATATTATGAGAAATAATTCAGTATTTTCTACTGTTAATGTACCTCATTTGGCACGAGTTAATATTACATCATGAGAATTATAGCAAAGGAATAGAATCTGAGTGTTTTCTTCACTGTAAGTGGAAATGAGGCTGTTTTCATTTGCAGGGAACACACATAATCAAGTCTATAGGCTTTTCATTAAGTCCAATCTTTTTTAAAAGCCTCAGGTTTAATACAAACATAAATGTATTATTTTTTAAAATAACAAAATATGGCAACTATTATATTATATAATATCCCCTGCTATTCTAAGAGTTCTGAGCCGAAGGCAATGGTGGTATTTGTATCTAAATAGAATGCTGTTATTTCCTATAACATTGTACTTCACAAAATGAACTGGAATTACCATGTAAGAAAAGCACAAATTCTAAGGCAGTAATAACTGAAATTGTATAGTATTTGCTTCTAAAAGTTCTTTTTATCCCACTTTGTGACATGGTCTCCCTGACAATTTAAATAAAATCCTTTTTCTTTAACCAGGTGTCAGTGCACCTGACTAGGAAAGGTTTATTTTCATAATTTTGGTGCACTTATTGTTTAACATGAACTACCTTGTATGTAAAAATGTTGATTAGGAGAAAAAAATGAAATTAACACTGTGATTAAAGTCATTCCTAATATTCATGATATGCATTTTATTAACTGAGTTTAAACTGTAAATTTTCTTTTTTTCATTTTTCGAGACAGTCTCAGTCTCACTCTATGGCATCATTAGAGTGCAATGGCATCATTGCTTACAGCATCCCCCAACTCTTGGGCTTGAGCAGTCCTCTTGTCTCAGCCTCTGAGTAGCTGGGATAACAGGTGTGCATCACTATGCCCAGCTAGTTTTTCTATTTTTGGTAGAGACGGGGTCTCACCCTTGATCAGGCTCATCTCAAACTCCTCTAAGTTCAAGCAATCCATTTGTCTCGGCCTCCCAGAGTATGTAAATTATCTTAAAAGGCAAGGTCATGCACAGAATAATTCATTAAAGGGTATAAGAATTTTACTTTCCCAATTCAGTATGATACTTCTTGGCAGCCAAGAGAATTCTAAGTGCTTTTTTGGACCTTTTGAATGCTATTTGCTGCAGCATCAGTGTTGCTACTAGATTCAGAGTTGGCTGCTATGGTTTTGTTCTGGCTATTTTTTGCTATGGAGTCATTATAAACCCTGTTACAACTTCATACACAATCCTAACATGCCATCTCCCAATTCTTTCTGTCATAGCAGGTTAACTAATATTTCTTTGCAGTTCACTTATTTCTCTTTTTTATTTTTTGAGACAGAGTCTAACTTTGTCACCCACTGTAGAGTACTATAGCATCATAGCTCACAGCAACCTCAAACTCTGGGGCTCAAGCAATTCTTTTGCCTCAGCCTCCCAAGTAGCTGGGACTACAGGTACCCGCCACAACAGCCAGCTATTTTTAGAGGTGGGGGTCTCGCTCTAGCTCAGGTTGGTCTTGAACTCGTGAGCTTAGTTGATACACCCGCCCCCACCTCCCAGAGTGTTAGGATTACAGGTGTGAGGCACTGTACCCGGCTTTAGTAGCTCACTTATTTTAATCAAGATTGTGTAAATGTGGCTTCCATGTTAAAGTTCCTGCACAGTTCTTAGTGTATCCTTTTTGGAGACCAAGATCCTATGTTCTAACGTGTTTTCTTCTCCTGCATTAAGTCTGCCATTTAGCAAGACAAATTATTGGGGGGTTCCTCCCCCTCCTCTTGAGCTCTCAGCCTTCTAAATACAAAGTTTGGCTTAAGTTTTGGAATCTTAAAAAAAAAAAAATCAGCAAACCTGTTCTATCTTTGAAGACCTAACTGAATCAAGAACCAGTTCTAAATCTAAACAGAGAGATAGAGAAGAAATTGGGCACAAACTTAAACACATAGTATTTATCCTTAATTACACATAAAACTCACATATGATTGTATTAACTATTGGATGATATATAGCCTTTGAGCAAGCTATCAGATCACCTTCCCCTCATGATATTTGAAAGGTGGAATAGTATTATATACCATTTCCTTTTATCAGTCTTTCATAATTTAATAAAACCAACCCATTGTTAGATATGTAATGTGGCTCATTGGGTGTCAACCAGAAACCTAATTATATACAATTTGTTGTAAAGCTACTTTAAAAAAAATATTTCTTGATAGCTAATGGTTTAGAGGAAAAATTGATTAGGTGCAGTCTGTAAACAGGAAGAAATTACAAAGAGTATTTTTTTTTAATTTATAAAGAAAAGAAATTTATTTCTTACAGTAAGGAGGCTGATAAATCCATTGTCAAAGAACCACATCTGGTGAGGGCCTTGTTGTTGGCTGAGACTCTCTGAAGAGTCCATAGGCCCTTCAGGCTCTCAGTTGGCCAGAGGGCTGAGCATGCTACTGCAGGGCTCAATAACGAATATCTGGATCCCAAGAATACAATATTACACAGATACATGCTTCCATCAGAATCTTTTTTAGGTATCTCCTTTTATTTGTAAGGAAGGGAGAGAATGGTATTTATAAAGCTAAGCTGTTAGGGTGTTGAAAACAGCCTGGGCAAAATGAGAATAACTAGGGGGGAAGGCTGGAATTCTCAGCAAGTGTCCCAAACTAGTGCTGCTTCTTTATCTGTGCCAGCTGTAAATATAGGGATCCAATAGAGTCCTAGAAAATGAGAATGGCTGTCTCTGGCATCATCCAAGTTTATGAACCTCTTTAGAAGTCCTTTCCCCAGTTCTCCAATATACCCAGCATCCCCCAATTGTTCTTTGGCTGCCCAAGGTGCTTGATTCTTTGTTTAATAGCATTTCTTTAAATGAGCTTATCAGAACAACCCTTGATTTGCATTAAAGCTGTAATGTACAATAAAGTGAAGAAGAAAATTTTAAAGTATAGCTTTGTTAGCCAAATGTATATTTTATGTTTGATTGGTAGGATATATCTGGAAATGAGGAAACCCTCCTATTTGGTAGTTGAGTTAAAATGTCAATGTTATAACATATGTTGGTATGGCTTGGAGTGTACTTCCATTGTGCTAAGCTTTTGAAAAGTTTGCGACCCATTATAGTCAGTCAAATGCAATCACTGGGATTTCCGGATAGGTATATCATGGTTCTCTTATCGTACTGTGCACTCCTTAAAGGAAGCTATTGTATCTAATATATTGGTTTCTTCCAGAGTTTCTACTCTAAGTCTTTTGTTAAAAGACAGGGTCTTGCTTTGTTGGTCAAGCTGGACTCTGATACCTGGGCTCAAATGATCCTCCTGCCCCAGCCTTCCAAGGAGGAATACAGTAGGAATGTATCACCATGCTGGCCTCCCTGGGTCTTTTAAGAAAAAATATTTGTTCAGTTCAATAAAGTGAGGACAGGATTCTTATCTTCTACATTGCAAACACAGCCCCCAAATGCCCACTTGTGTAAGTCAAACCTCAGACCTCCTCTCTCCACTATCCTGTAAGGCCACACTTGCAGCTACCTGTTAAATATCTATGTGAGTCCTCAAGCATTTAAAACTTCACACGACTAAAAGCATTCACTTTCTTTCCTTTCAAATCTGTTTTTTTTTTTTTTTTTTTGGAGAGACAGAGTCTCACTTTATCACCCTTGGTAGAGTGCTGTGGCACCACACAGCTCAGCAACCTCCAACTCCTGGGCTTAGGCGATTCTCTTGCCTCAGCCTCCCGAATAGCTGGGACTACATGCGCCCACCAGGATGCCTGGCTATTTTTCTGTTTTGCAATTCGGCTGAGGCTGGGTTTGAACCCGCCACCTTTAGTATATGGGGCCAGCGCCTTACTTGATGAGCCACAGGCACCGCCCTTTATTTTTTTTTTTTTGGAGACAGAGTCTCATTTTGTCACCCTTGATAGAGTGCAGTGATATCACAGCTCACAGCAACCTCCAACTCCTGGGCTCAAGTGATTCTCTTTGCCTCAGCCTCCCAAGTAGCTGGGATTACAGGTGCCAGCCATAACGCCTGGCAGTTTTTTTTAATATTATCTTTATTATTAAATCATAGCTGTGTACAATAGTGCAATCAAGGGGTACAATGTGCTGGTTTCATATACAATCTGAACTATTTTCACCACACTGCTTAACATAGCACGCCTGGCTTTTTTTTTTTTTTTTTTTTTGAGACAGAGCCAACAGCTGTCACCCTGGATAGAGTGCTGTGGCATCACAGCTCACAGCAACCTCCAATTCCTGGGCTCAAGAGAGTCTCTTGCCTCAGCCTCCCAAGTAGCTGGGACTACAGGCGCCTGCCACAACGCCCGACCATTTTTTGGTTGCAGCCATCATTGTTGTTTGGCGGGTCCAGGCTGGATTCGAACCTGTCAGCTCAGGTGTACGTGGCTGGCGCCTTAGCCCATTGAGCCACAGGCACTGAGCCGGGCCTGGCTATTTTTAACAAAGTCTCACTCTGGTCTCAAACCTGTAAGCTCAGGCAATCTACTCACCTCGGCCTCCCAAATGCTGGGATTACAGGCATTAGCCACCATGCCTGGCCTTCAAATCTTTTTTTTTCCTTCTGTAATGGAAAGATACCATTCAAGTTTCTAGAATCTGGCTTCAGGTCTCAACAAGACTCTGCAACTGCCCTTGTGTCCTTTCCATCCTCATTGTAGTGCTGTTATTGCATAGGCCCTGGCTCCACTCCTTGTTACCTGTCCCCATGATTGCCGTAACTTTGTATGATTTCAATGCCTTCTTTGTGCGGTTCCATTTTAAACACTGCCAGAGCAGTGTTTGAAAAGCATAGTTCTAATTTAGTCTCAGTGGCTTCCCACTGCTTAGCATGGAATAATTCCTTAGGTATCATCAGCTAACTCTAATGCTACCTTTCTCTGTTCGGTTTCCTTTCTCAGTCTCTTCACTCTCTCTCCCTCCCTACCACATCTTTGCCTATTTATCCAGGACTTCTCAGAGACAGCTGATCCTACTTCTCTTCTGTATTTTTTTTTTTTTTGGACACAGAGTCCTATGTTGTCCTTGGTAGCGTGCCGTGGTGTCAAGGTTCATAGCAACCTCTTGGGCTCAAGCTCATCTCTTGCTTCAGCCTCCCAAGTAGCTCGGACAAAAGGCACCCGCTACAATGCCTGGCTATTTTTTTGTTGCAGTTGTTTAGCTGGCCTGGATCAGGTTCAAACCCACCACCCTCGGTGTAGTGGCTGGTGCCGTAACCACTGTGCTACGGGTGCCGAGCCTTTCTTCTGTATTTCTTTTTTTTTTTTGAGACAGAACCTCAAGCTGTCACCCTGGATAGAGTGCTGTGGCTTCACACCTCACAGCAACCTCCAATTCCTGGGCTCAAGCGAGTCTCCTGCCTCTGCCTCCCAAGTAGCTGGGACTATAGGCGCCCACCACAACGCCCGGCCAGTTTTAGGTTGCAGCCGTCGTTGTTGGTGGGCCCGGGCTGGATTTGAACCCTCCAGCTCAGGTGTACGTGGCTGGCGCCTTAGCCCGTTCTGTATTTCTATAGACTAAATCCAGTTGCTTTTTCCTCTGTGCTCCTATAGCCTTTAGTTCATCATCTTCTATGTTGCTTAGCACATTCTGCCCTTGAAAATAACTTAACTTCTTCGTTTGAGATTCCCCATAGCATCTGGCAGGGTGCCTTGCACTGAATTAAATTCTTTCTTATCTGTCCCTTCTGATATATTTTTTTTTTTTCAAAATGCCTCTAATATGCTTAGCATTCTGGAACCTGTGCCACTTTTAAAGTTTTTTTTTTTAAAGGAAAATTTATCTATGACTTTGTCCCCTATAAGAAAAGAGATAGTTTCTAGTAGGATTTTTTTTTTTTTTCTTTTGAGACAGAGCCTCAAGCTGTCACCCTGGATAGAGTGCCGTGGCTTAAATGATAAAAGGTAGTAGTAAATTTTCAAAACCTTAAATGTCAAAGTCCTTTTCCTTTGCGGTGGGAGAAAAGGATGAAGTGGGGGCAACCTTTTCCTTCATATGAGTTGGTCATAGCATGTAAGAACCAATCTTAAAATACTATTTTTTTAAGCGAGTTATAATGTATGTCTAGAAATACTTTTTTTAGAAATGCTTTTTACTTAAAGTAATAATAGTTTGTATCTTATTGTCCATATAAAGATGTAGATCCTTTATAAATAAAATATTAGCACTGTAAATAATGTTAATATGTGTTATATTTATAAAAAATAAATTTACTATAATATCTACTGCTGGTGTGATGATGTCTTTTATACCTTTTTTGAGTCACAATTTTCATTTATTATTATTATTTTTTTTTTTTATTTTTTGGAGACAGAGTCTCGCTTTGCCACCCTTGGTAGAGTGCCATGGCGTCACAGCTTACAGCAACCTCAAACTCTTGGGATTAAGCAATTCTCTTGCCTCAGCCTCCCAGTAGCTGGGACTGTAGGTGCCCACCACAACGCCTGGCTATTGAGTCACATTTTAAACATGAACTTCACTGGCCTTTTTTCCTGAAGTAAAGGAAACTCTTCTACAAATGTTCCTAAAATGGCTTCTACTTCCAAGTTTTAACCAGTCAACTTATTGTGACTTAAGTGAATTGATTGGAAGATAAGGGGTAAGCACAGGCATCACTAGGCATGCATATTCTGCACCAAGGATAGAGAACAGGTATCAGACTGCCTCTTCCATCACATCTACAGTGTACAGTCATGCATAATGATGTTTCAGTCAATGACAGACCACACACAACCATGGTCCTGTAAAATTATAATACCATATTTTTACTGCACGGCGTTGTCTATGTTTAGATACACGAATACGTAGCATTGTGCTACTGAAAGCATACATAATGAGAATAAGATGGAGTCTGTCAGGCCAGGGCAGACACGACATAGCTGGTGTGATCAGTTCAGGTCCTGCCTGACATTTACCCCATCCCCCATTACTGTTTTGTGATTTTAGTTCCCACTATGAAGATGCCTATCATAAGTAGTTTAAATAGATTAATGTAAGAGATTAACTTTTAAATTTGAATGTTGCTTTGAGTGATAGATTATGCTGATTATTGTTTACGATGGAGCATGGGTTCTACACATTATTTTTTTTTGTTTGGTTTTTTTCTTTTTTTTTTTTTTTTTGCAGTTTTTGGCCGGGGCTGGGTTTGAACCCACCACCTCCGGCATACAGGGCCAGTGCCCTACTCCTTTGAGCCACAGACGCTGCCCCTCATTACTGTTTAAAATAAGGGTTGACATGGTCTTCGCTTTGAACTTAAAATGTATAAAACTGTAATTCTGAGAAATGGAAGAACTGAACAGTCTTGGAGAGACTCTCACTGTTCTCCAGAATCCTGGCCTTCCGACAAAGTTTGATGGGCCTATCCCTGTCTGCATATTGGCTGACCGTGACAGGCAACTGGACCCTCTTTGTCCCGTAACATTACAGTTGCCTGTTAGTATTCAGTACAGCACCATACCGTACAAGTTTACCCTGGGATTTTAGCCTAGAAGCAATAGGCTGCACCATATAGCCTAGGGGTGTCATAGGCTAGACCATCCAGGTTTGTGTCAGTATACTCTGATGGGCATGCAATGATGAAATCACCTAATGAATTTCCCAGAACATATCCCTGGCATGACTATGCTTTTATAGCTTTCACCTTTGGAACCAGCTTAAGGATATGTGGGGGAGATTCGGGAGGAGCTGCCTTAAAACCGACTGAAACATACAACAAATGATGATAAAAGGTACAGGTGGGCTTTTAGAGAATGCAGAGTAACCTAAAGTATATTTTTATTTGTTCAGGATCTGCTGTCTAGTTCCCGAGGAAAATAACAGAGCACTGTCACAGCAAACACTTCTTTTTCCCTACCTTGATTTCTGCCTCAAATCTGTGGCTGCTTCTCCACACTGCTTATCTATGCTAGATATGACAGAAATTATAAGGACTCCTTAAAGACTAAGCTTAAAGTATTTAGGTTATTAAGTATGAACTGTCCAATTTTTTTTCCAAGCCAAACTGTATCCTGCTTCATTAAAGATACTTTTCATAAACAATGATGGTATTTCAGGCAGGACACGGGCAAACGATCATTAACAGTATACAACATCTTTCAAACTCCCTTCTTCAATGGTCTACCAAAACTCAGAAAGCCACTATAAAACCCAGTGAAGTCTTCCTTTGATGCTCTGAACAGGGAAGTTTAGAGTGAGGGTTGACGTTTCACGTTTAGCATGTTGTTTAACAACTTTACACAAGCCGACCCTGACTTTTAGGAAATGAAATGAAAATGGCAGAATTTATCTGAAGATCCAACAATCTACAAATGGAACCGCTGTCTTTTGAGAGATGCCATCTCAGTGGTGTTATTGAAAAAGTCCAGATTCCTTGACATACAGGTAACCAATTATTGGGGGTCAGATCCCAAGAGGTGACTGGGTTTAAGGGAGTTAAGACCATGCTGAAGGCAGAGGGAGACTAGGACATAAAAACAAATTAGTTTCTCCATAACACAAGGCATTTGTGCCAAGGTAGCTGTGGATCAACATCAGGGAATCCCTCCTCTTGGGAGCCAAGAGGAAGTTTCTCAAAACTAGAGGAAAAAGACATTTCCCTCGTATAAATGTAGCTTTGGAGACATTCTATTAGTGACATATGCCCCTTCCAAAAAAACAATGAAGTGTTCTGTGTACTAACAATATAGCTAAAAAAAAAAAAAAAAAGGTAAAACAAAATTCTGCATTTTTATAAAACTTGATAAAAAAAAATAGTATTTCAGGCTCTGTGACTGCAGCTCAGAGGCTAGGGTGCCAGCCACATACACCCGTGTTGGCAGGTTCGAACCTGGGCCGGGGCCTCTCAAATGACAATGACGACTACAATTGAAAAAAAAAAATAGCTGAGCTGTTGTGGCAGGCACCTGTAGTCCCAGCTACAAGGGAGGCTGAGGCAAGAGAATCGCTTAAGCCCAAGAGTTTGAGGTTGCTGTGAGCTGTGACACCACAGCACTCCATGGAGGGCGACACAGGGAGACTCCGTCTTAACTGTACAGTCCCCAGAAGCACACAGTTATCACAAGTGCACACACTTCACTGGGCATCTCCAGCACCATCAGCTTTCTGTGCCTGGTCTCTTTGGCATCTCCATTTCCTTTTTTTTTTGAGACAGAGCCTCAAGCTGTCACCCTGGATAGAGTGCTGTGGCATCACAGCTCACAGCAACCTCCAATTCCTGGGTTCAAATGAGTCTCTTGCCTCTGCCTCCCAAGTAGCTGGGACTACAGGTGCTCGCCACAATGCCTGGCCATTTTTTTTTTTTTTGGTTGCAGCCATCACTGTTGTTTGACGGGTCCAGGCTGGATTCGAACCCACCAGCTCAGGTGTATGTGGCTGGCGCATTAGCCTGTTGAGCCACAGGCGCCGAGCCTGGCATCTCCATTTTCTGCAGTGTTGTCAGCTTTTCCCTTTGGGTACCTTCTTTGCCAGGTGTTTTTAGGCTTGGGCTCTGACTTTGGAGGAGCAGGTTTAGCAGACGACCTTGCAGCTCTTTTCTGGGGTTCCCCTTCAGCCTTTCTCTTGGGCATGGTGGCAATGGCAAGACGCAAGCGCTGGAAGCGGGGATGCAGTCACATGTGGACTTTGGTCAGTCTGGGGCTTTTTCTCACCTCCTCTTCTTCACACTGCTAGGGCTCCAGGGTGTTTAATATAAAGTTTTTTGAAATGTCCGATTTCTTAAAGTTTGACAGCTGATATCTCTGACTTCTTATTTTGACACTTTTATTTTTTTGAGACAGAGTCTTACTTTGTCACTCTGGGTAGAGTGCCGTTGAGTTACAGCTCACAGCAACTTCAGACTTGGACTTGAGCGGTTCTCTTGCCTCAGCCTCCCGAGTAGCTGGGACTACAGGTACCCACCACAAAACGCCTGGCTGTTTTTAGGGTTGGGGGTGGGGGAGGTGTTTCACCCTGTCTCAGGCTGGTCTGGAACTCATTAGCTCAGGCAATCCATCCACGTCAGCCTCCCAGAATGCTAGGATTACAGGCATGAACCACTGCACCCAGGCCTTCTTGTTTTATTTTTATTGTGAAGGTACATCCTTGTTTCAAACTCAGTTTGGTTTATAATTATCTTTCACATTTCTTTACAGCAATTTTTGTGAAACCATGGATAAGTCAAAAATTTGTGTTTGGGTTTTTTTTTTTTTTTTAGACAGAGCCCCAAGCTATCGCCCTGGGTAGAGTGCTGTGACATCACAGCACACAGCAACCTCCAACTCCTGGGCTCAAACCAGTCTCCTGCCTCTACCTCCCAAGTAGCTGGGACCACAGGCGCCCGCCACAACGCCCGGCAATTTTTTTTTTTTTTTGGTTGCAGCCGTCATTGTTGTTCGGAGGGCCCGGGCTGGTTCGAACCCGCCAGCTCAGATGTATGTGGCTGGCGCCTTAGCCGCTTGAGCCACAGGCGCTGAACCAAAAAATTTGTGTTATTTTTAAATATGAGTTCCATCATGGAACCAATGTTGTACAGACAGTTCAAAATATCAACAAAGTTTTTGGGAAGTATGTGGGTAATGAATGCACAGTACGTCAATGGTTTGAGAAGTTTTATTCTGATGATTTTAATCTTAGAAATAACCCACGTGTGCAACCTGATACCAAGGTGGATAGTGATGAGCTAAAACCTGTAGTGGAAGCGAATCCATCTCAATCTACACGTGAATTAGCAGCAAGTTTTGATGTTTCCATTCCAGCAACATTGCACCATTTCAAACAAATCAGCAAGATGAAGAAGCTGGATAGATGGGTACTGCATGAATTAAAGTGGCATCAGGCCAGTCATGGTGGCTCCCATCTGTAATCCTAGGACTCTTGAGAAGTCAAGGCAGGAGGACCCCTTGAGCTTAGGAGTTTGAGACTAGCCTGAGCAAGAGCAAGACCCCATCTCTACTAAAAATAGAAAAATTAGCCAGGTGTTATGGTGGGTGCCTATAATCCCAACTTCTCGGGAGGCTGAGGGAGGAACATCTATTAAGCCCAGGAGTTTGAAGTTGCTATGAGCTAGGATGACCCCATGGCACTCTACTCTGGGGCAACAGAGTGAAACTCTGTCTCAAAAAACAAAACAAACAAAAAAACAGAGCATCAGAAGAAATTATCGAATTATTATTGCCTTTCTTTGCTGTGTGATATAAAAGTGAACCATTTCTTTCTTTCTTTTTTTTTTTTTTTTTTGTAGAGACAGAATCTCACTTTATCGCCGATTCTCTTGCCTCAGCCTCCCGAGTAGCTGGGACTACAGGCACCCACCACAACGCCTGGCTATTTTTCTGTTTTGCAGTTCGGCCAAGGCTGGGTTTGAATCCGCCACCTTCGGCATATGGGGCCGGCACCCTACTCAATGAGCCACAGGCACCACCCAAAAGTGAACCATTTCTATACCGTATTATGTGTGATGGATCCTTCTTAACAATCACAAGCACAAAGGTTGGATAAAGATGAAGTCCTAAAACACAGTCCAAAATCGAATATTCATCAAAAAAGCTAATCATGTCTGTTTGGTAGTCCAGCATTAGTAATGTCCACTACAGCTTCATGAAACCTGGTCAGTGGACTACAGGGTGTATCTACCGTAACCGAATCGAAGAAAAGATGAAGATGCTTGTGATTAAGCAACTGAGATTGGTCAATAGAGACAGGTTAATCCTCTTGGAAGACAATGCTCAACTACTCGTCATACAACTCTGCTCAAACTACTGAATCTGAACTTGGAAACAGTCATCCACCATATTCACCAGAACTTGAACCAACTGATTACTGCTTCTTCCACTTGGACCACTTCTTGCAAGGGAAAAATATTGAGTTCTCAACAAACTGAAAATGCCTTTTATGATTTCATCGCCACTCGCTCTCCAGGCTTCTTCAGTGCTGGCATAACCAAGCTACTGTTAAGATGGCAAAATTGAGTCAATACTTTAGGTGCACACTTTGATGAACTGTACTGCTTCTTGGTTGAAATATAATAAGCTACAACTTTTGATTCAAAATTGGACATTTCATATTTAATGACCTAATACTTTGCTGTCAGGTTAGTTCCTCAGGCCACATCTTGCTACCACAAGTATGGCAGAATGTGGTATTTCATCAGTGCCCTTTTATTTCATAATCTTTATTGACCAGGAGGCATTGTCCTGTGTGCTTGGTGTAATACATTACTGACCAAAACACAAAAATCAGCTTTTGGAGTGCTTAATTCTAGAGATTATATTCTTGCTCCCTTTGGCCAATGTATCTCCTTACAACAGTTAACAAGTCGAACTTTGGTTTGCTATACATGATTCTACCTCTGTCGTATTTCAGGGAAGTTTAAATATCTGATTGGGATCTATCTAGAGACAGGCTATGACAGAGCCTGGTTTTCCAGAAATTAGAGAACTGAAGCCGACCGTGTTTATTCCTCAAAGCTAAAACGCTGATTCAAAACTACCTTTAATAACCACCTTCGGCAAATATGCTAAACACGCGCGGCTTCTAATAATAAAAGTACCTGAAAGAGGCGCGCCGTCTCCCTCCTAGCCGAAAGGGGGCAGTCGACTTTTGGACCGCAGCTCGACTCTCGGATCCCTCCACCCAACCCGGGGAACGTCACGACCTCCTCTCGTCGGTTCTCTTCGTCGTCAATGCGCAGGCGCGGGTGGGATTGCGCACCAGCGAGCCGCGAGAGGGGTCACGAACTCTGACCCCCCCAAATACACAAACCCAGAAAGGTTCCTCCTTCCCTTATCTTTGAACCCCTCCCTTCAGCTCCCTCCAACCTCTCCTCCCGGGGCGCCTTCCCACTCGGCAGCCGCTGCAGCGGGTCTGTCTGGTCGGCGCCCGACGCAGGAGTAAGGCGGCGGGGAGGCGCAGGTAAGAAGGGCCGGGTGGGGAGACCAGCGCCCGCGGTTCCCCTGCACCCCAACTGCCAACCGACGCGGCCCCGGTGCGCTCGCACAGCCTGGGGGCTCCAGCCGGCGGGGCCGGTCCGTCTGGTGGTGCCGGGGCGGGCTGTCCGGGTTGGGCTGGGGGCGCGGAGAGCAGCCGGAGTGGCGGGCCGGACGCGCAAGGCCCTGGGAGAGGCCGTCGCGGGTTCGCACACGAGCGGCTCGGCGCGCACAGCCGCTTCTCCCGCGGCGCTTCCCGCGGCCCCTCTGACCTTTCACCCAGAGGAAAAGCTTCCGTCTCGGCGCCGCCGCTTTCCCCGCCCCGGGAGCTGCGCGCCGCGGCCGAGCCGGGCTGGTCCGGGCCCTGGGGGCGCACGGCTTCCTCGGGTGAGATCCGAGTGAGGCTGGCCCTCTGCTCCGGGAGCCGCGGTTCGGGCCTTAACCCCTTTTTGTAAGACTGCTCACTGATTCTCATGCTTACACGGGACGGGCACAATGACACCCTCCACTTTTTCACTTTTTATTTGAGACAGAGCCTCACTGTGTCGCCCTAAGTAGATTGTCATGCTGTCATAGCTCACAGCAGCCTCAAACTATTGTGTTCAGACAATCCTCTTGCCTCCCGAATAGCTGGGACTACGGGCCCTCACTACAACGCCGGGCTAGTTTCTTTCTTTCTTTTTTATTTCTTTATTTTTATTATTTATTTATTTATTTTTTGAGACAGGCTCTCGCGCTTGTTCAGGCTGATCTGAAACTCCTGAGCTCAAGCAACTCCTACCTCAGCCTTCTAGAGTGCTAGGATTATAAGCGTGAGCCACTGGGCCCAGCCTGCTGTCCATGTTTTGAGGACAAGAAATTGAGCAGTCCAGGATCCTCACTGCCCTAGGCTCGCTCAAACATCTAATAGCTCTTTTGTTTGTTTAGACACTCTTCCTCCAACTCTTGCAAATGTCATTTTATGAAATACAAACTTGCCAAGTTGTCTCATAACCTTCAATAAGTAGGTCAGCCTGTTAACAAGTAAGTGGAAGGGAAAAGCAAAGCAAAAAGACTTGAAATTAAGGCCTTTGGGGGTTTGTGCCTGCAGAAGTTGTAAATAGACCTTCAGCTTTGAGATTTTCTTGAACAATGTCTTCTCTGTGCTTCATTGATACTCTCAGAGTTTTAAAACTTCTTTGTGTTCAATTATAAGATCTAAGAGTTGTATATTTCAACTTATTGAAAAAGTCCATCCCTTTTTAATATAACTAATTGCATCCTTATTTGTAAGGGCATTTTAGACTCTTCTAGGAATGGTTTTGAAGGAGACACAATCAGAGGTAGGAAACATTTGTGAAATGTCTACTGTCTGTGTGTCTGCCACGTAAAATGTATAATTCCTATCTTTGGGCTATAGAAATGCCAAAGGAAACAGCATACAATAAATAATTAATATAAATGAAATTCTTTGCCTTTTTTGACTTGCAAGACCCTCTGCAACCTCTTAAAATCTGTTATGAACTGTCTCTAGAAAAATGCATCTCCATATAAAATTTTCTATTTAATACTGGGACTCAACAGAAGTCTTTTCCTGAATCCTAGATAACAACCTTGGTATAAACAGTAATGCTGGGCCCATCAAAAAGATTGGGCAGGCTCGGCGCCTGTGGCTCAATGGGCTAAGGCGCCAGCTACATATACCTGAGCTGGTGGGCCCGGGCCCGCCAAACAACAATGACAGCTGCAACCAGAAAATAGCTGGGCATTGTGGCGGGCGCCTGTAGTCCCAGCGACTTGGGAGGCGGATGCAAGAGACTCGCTTGAGCCCAGGAATTGGAGGTTGATGGGAGCTGTGATGCCACCGCACTCTATCCAGGGTGACCGCTTAAGGCTCTGTCTCAAAAAAAAAAAAAAAAAAAAAGATTGGGCAAAAAACTATTTGAACTAAGTCTTAATGGAATTTAAATGACGGAGAAGGAGATCAGAATGGTATATTGGGGAATAAAAAACATCCTACTGTGATCTGAATGGAGGGCCCCTCTTGAGAGTGGTGGGAGATAAGATGTCTGCAGTACCAGGCACTTTGTGAATGCTTAATAAATATTGAATGGGCTGGATATGGTGGCTCACACCTATGATTCTAGCATTCTGGGAGGCTAAGGCAGGAGGATCACTTGAGCTCAGGAGTTGGAGAACAGCCTGAGCAGGAGACTCTACCTCTACTAAAAATAGAAAAAAGAAGCCAGGTGTTTGTGGTGGGTGCCTGTAGTCCCAGCTACTTGGGCGGCTGAGGCAGGAAGATCACTTGAACCTGAGGAGTTTGAGATTGCTATAAGCTTGGCTGATGGCCACAGCACTTTAGCCTGGGTAACAGAGTGAGACTCTTGACTCAAAAACAAAAATTTTTTTTTTTTTGCAATTACCAGAGGAAGAAGGAAGTCAAAACTTTGTTCTTTGGCCATTAAAGTGACACAGGAGGATAAAGATATGATTCAATTCTGAAGCATTCTGTAAATGCCTGGGCCCATAATAGCATTTAACAAGTATTTGTTGAATGGAAGAATATTGAATAAATTATTAAGTGGATGAACTTGAATACATTTGAAGCTCTTGATACCTATTGGCAAATTGTTTATAACAGTGTAACCTTATACCAGCAATCTGTAAAAAACTAATGTTTTGCCTCATCTTTGTAGTTAAACTTAACTTTGGAAAACATACATTCATGTGTCACTAAATGATGGGGATGTGTTCTGAGAAATGTGTCGTTAAACAATTTTGTCATATTTGAACATCACAGAGGGTACTTACACAAACCAGATGGGATGGCCTGTGGCACACCTAGGCTATGTGGTCTAGCCAATCTACAAACCTGTACAGCATGTTACTGTACTGAATAATGTAGGCAGTTGTAGCACAGTGGTAAGCAGTTGTGTATCAGATCTAAACATAGAAAGTACAGTAAAAATACAGTGTTATTATCTTTTTTTTTTTTTTTTTTTTTTTAGACAGAGTCTGATTATGTTGCCCTTAGTAGAGTACTCTGGTTTCACAGCTCACAGCAACTTCAAACTCTTGGACTTAAGTGATTCTCTTGCCTCAGCCTCAGCCTCCAAAGTATCTGGGGCTACAGGCACCCTCCCACAACGCCTGGCTATTTTTTTTATAATTGTCATTGTTGTTTAGCAGGCCTGGGCTGAGTTCACCCAGCCTTGGTGTATGTGGCTGGCGCCCTACCCACTGAGCTACAGGCACCCGAAATAATGGAATTTTTAAGTGAACAAGATTGTAGGATGTGTATGAGTTATTTCATAAATCTGTTTTCATGTATTATGTTCATGGGTATTTGGTTTATGGATAGTTTAGTAAGGGATATAGGTAATGATGAAAATAGGATTATAGATTTTAATTTATCACTTGGACTTGAATCTTAAGATAACTGTTTGATTGACATATACTGACCAGGCTTAACAATAGGATATAATAAATAGTTTGGGGTCACAATGGAAGATATATGTTGGGAAGTGGCAAAAAGGGAAAGATTTCTCTTACTCTCTCTTTCTAGTCCAAATTTGTTCTACCAAGTCCTCTTATTACTGTTTTGTTCAACACAAATTGCGATGTACAATAAGTAAACCAGATAATCTAAAAACTTTCCTCAAGTCTTCCTTTGCATAACAGCTTAGGCCATGTGAAGCTATGAAGCAATATGAGACAAGAATTCTAGAGTACTGTAGTAGTGCAGAGGGTTTACACAGAAACAGTTATTAACAGAAAATCGATGTGCTGGATTACAAATATGGAATCCACTAAATATATGTTTGTATGAATTCTGTACTCAAGAGTATCATTCTAAGAATATTAGCATTCAAGTCCAGTGGCATTGTGTTACCTGTAACATGGCTAATGACAAAGTACACAATTAAATGTAAACATGTATACATACATACACACATTCTTTTTTTTTTTTTTTTTTT
>CAUYRH010155181.1:0-10873 GCA_963574655.1 Perodicticus potto
AAGTAATGAGAAAGTCTCTTGAATGTTATCACAATCAGGTCGATGAAAATATCTTTGATTGTATCTGAAGCCCGTACACTGTACCCCATGACTGAATTATTGTACACAGATATGATTTAATAAAAAAGAAAAGATAAAAAATAAATAAATAAATAAATAAATATGAATGGCTTGAATTCCCCACTGAAAAGTCATAGGCTGGCTTGAATAAATAAAAAACCAAAAGCCATCTATATGCTAACTCCAGGAAACACAGCTAAAGTTTAAGGAGAAAACAAGACTCTGGGTAAAGTGTTAGAAAACAATATTTCAGGCAAATGAAAATCATAAGAAAGAAGGAATTCAAGTATAAGTGGATTTAAATCAAGAAAAGTAAAGAAAGAAAAAGATGATCATTATATACTGGTCAAGGGAACAATACAACAAGAGGACATTTCAATTCTAAATATTTATGCACCCAAATTAAATGCTCCCAGATTTATGATAGAAACCCTAATTGGACTGAACAATATGATACCCTATAACACCATAATACCTGGGGACTTTAACATGCCTCTGAAAGAATGGGACATATCCTCCAAACAGAAACTAAACAAATAAACAGGGGACTTAAGTGTGACCTAGAACAATCGGGCTTAATAGACATATTGAGAACATGCCATCCCAGAGCTAATGACTATATGTTCTTAACAGGCCATGGATCATACTGAAAATTGATTATGTCCTTGAAGACAAATCAAAACTCAGCAAAATTAAAAATATTAAAATTATACCTTTTTACCTTTTAAGACCACAGGTAAATAAAATTGGAACTCAACTCCAGCAAAAGAATTCACTCCCACACAAAGTTACGGAAATTAAACAATCTTATCCTGACTGACTGTTGGATCAAGGAGGAGCAAAAGGACATTGTTAGATTCCTCAAATATAATGACAATGAAGCCCCAAGCTACAAAAATGTGTAGAATACTGTAAAAGCAGTCCTAAGAGTAAATTTATTGTATTAGATGCCCACATCCGAAAAACAACAAAAGTGCACATCAACAACTTAATGGACCATCTCAAGAAAGTGGAAAAGAAAGATCAATTCTAAATCCATCAGAATAAAAGAAATATTAAAAATTAAATCAGAAAAATTTGAAATTGAAAAGAAAGAACCATTCAGAAATTAACAGAAAACATTGGTTCTTCAAAAAGATAAACAAAATTAATAATCCTTTGGCAAGATTAACTAGAAACAGAAAAGTAATATTTGTGATATCCTCAATCAGAAATGGAAAAGAGGAAATAACAATGGATATCACAGAGATACAAGAGATTATCCTTGACTATTACCAAAAGCTCTATAGCCAGGAATGTGGCAATGTGGACAAATGGACAAATACCTGGAATCACATAACCTCCCTAGACTTAACCAGGAAGAAATAGATCTCTTGTGTATACCATATAAAGCACCAAATTTGAAGAAACAATAAAAAATCTTCCAAGAACAACAAGAAAAAGCCCTGGGCCAGATGGCTTGACACCAGTAATCTATCAAACCTTCAAGAAGAACTTGTACCTATACTGCAGAACCCATTTGAAAACATTGAAAAGGAACCTTCGTCCCAAAGTTCTATGAACCAAACAACCTTCTATTACCAAAACCAGAAAAGGACTCAACAGAAAAGGAGAACTACAGACCCTAGTGAATATCTATGCAAAAATACTCAGTAAAACTCTAACTAATAGATTAAAGCTACACATTAACAAAATTATACATCGCAATCAAATATGAGCCATTAGAGGAACTAATACATGTCCACACAAGAGAAAACTCAAGTTGTAGGGAGAGGGATGAGGAAGAGAAGAGAGAAGAAGGGAGGTAGTTTGGTGTGCTCCCACCTAATGGGTACAATGCTAGTATAATATGGCACATATCTTAGGTATGGACACATCTACAAAAGGGACCCTACCTAACAAATGCAAATGTTGTAACTTAATCTTTTGTACCCTCATGTTAGTGTGAAATAAAAATATATAAATAAATTAAAATTTAAAACTGTCCTTACTTGAAGGGTTTACCGTGGGGCTAGAAGCAAACAATACATGTGTCATGCTTTACATATAGTCCTTGTTGACCAGAGATATCATGAGATGAGAACCATATAAATAATTTGAAATTTTCTAGTAGCCACATTTATAAAAGTAAAAACGGATGAAATTAATTTTAATAAATACTCTATCCAACCCAACATATTCAAAATGATATTCTAAGTGTATCTTTCAAATCCAGTGTATATTTTACACGTATAGTGCATCTCAGTTTTGATTGGCCACATTTCAGGAGTTTGTTCAGTTGCCATATGTGGCTCATGGCTGCTATAGTGGGCAACGTGAGCCCAGCACAGAAATGCTATGTAAGCATTACTGTTGTTATAATTCATTATCATTGTTATCCAGTGTTAAGCAATGGAATCAAGGACTCCTGTTTGTGTGTAGGGAGCGTGCAGTGGTTGTGTGGAGTAGAACAGGGGAACACCCTAATTTCTTGACTTCCAGAATACCTGCTTGCTGGGATTTTGGTACAGCTGAGGCCTCAAGCCAGTTCCTAGAATGTGGACAATTGGGACCCTTGGAGTGATCCCCCAGACTGTTGGAATATCAATGTTTATTATACAGGCATGTTTATATTTTTGTTTCTTGTATGAATTAATAATTGACTTAAGCTATTTAATAAAAACCAGCCATCACCTCACTGCAGTGTGTAAACCAAAAAAAAATTAAAAAAATTTTAGCATATGTGCTGCCGAAGCGAGCACAAAAATTAAAAATTTTTTAAAAAGGAATGAGGTATAGAGGCATTGAATAATATGATCTACTCAGGCTATTTTATCCTGAAATCATAGCTGTATCTAAGTAATTTTTTAGGTGAGTAGGTCCCGGTAGATCTTTGTGTTTTAGCCACTTTAAGGTATGGCAAAAACTTTTCATATCTCTCTTGATTCTTACTGCATTGAATATTACTGTGTAAAATAAAGTATTAAATTTCAATGGCTACCTTAGCCATTACTATTTTAGATTTCAAAAGTCAGTTGTTACAGTACCATCTCAAGACCCCTCGTGTGATAATATGGAAGCCAATCATTTTGTACCTAAAATGTCAAATGGATGGTTTGAAACTGAGTTTTGAAGACAACAGAAATCTGATGTAAACGCCAAATTGATCCTAACATTGACCCAAATTTATCCAATGGATTGGGTGCATGCATCACTGATGATATTTCTGATGTGTTATGAGTATTACTTAGTGCTGACTTATACGTGAGGCACGTACACATCAGAATTTAGGAATATGTACACACAAGCACAAATAAACATATTCATAGTTTTCTTCAACTCAGCTATTTGAGAAAACACATAATTCAAGAATACATGATAGTAAAGAGAGAGTTTATGTGCTGAGAATACAAGCAGAGCAAATAGAAAAGATGCTACAAATAGTTTGGGATCAATTATATGTTTCTGAGATATGCCTTCTCCTTCTGCAGTATCTCCTATACCATATTGACCATAATATGATATGTTCCCTTATCCTTGTAATATAAAGTTCAGTAGCAGAAAGTTGGAACAGATCACAAAAGGAGAAGGCCATGAAACTGACAGCCTAGAAAAATGACATTTTTGACCTTGAAATAATCAGAGAGTTCAGTTAAACTAACGTGTGCCTTCTGTATTTCAGGGTAGTGCTAGGCACTAAGGGTACTAATATGAGTATACAGAGTCCTTAGTATTAAGAAGCTTATAACTTGGAGAATGACAAAATAGTGGATTTTATTTTAATTTGTAACCGACAAGATGAGCCATAATAAGCCCCATAAGGGTAGGAGTCAGGCCTAATGTTGCTCACTCTTTTATCTTTACAATCTAGCATGTCGTCTCATACACAATATGTTCTCAATAAGTGTTTGTTGAACATGTAAACACGACTATATGATGAGTATCATTGGATCAGAGAGGAGGGTAGATCACAACCTCAATTTTGTGGGAAGTTTCTTGGAAAGGATGATGGATAAATTGAGTATTAAATATTTGATCACAGTATATATTTTAAAATGTGAATTTTAGCAGTAATATATAATCATGTCAAAAATATTTTTTAAAAAACTATATCCATTCAAAGTACACACTTAGAAATCAGTGAGAATACTACCATGGACAAAAGGACTTATTGTGGAATCAAGGGTGAATTTATTCAAAGCACTAACTCCAGCTTTCTATCCTTAATGGTCTTAATAGAGATTTCAGAAGTTACATAAGGGAAAATATACTTCCATAGAGCCAGATGGACACAGACATAGCCCAGAGTTTGGCCGCATAGCCAGAAATTTTTGAATTATTTGTGAAATTATATTTTCCTCTCCAAAATCTGAAAGATATTATGTCTATGTGGTGGTTATAGTTTGCTTTCAGCTCAATCAGTTCCTCTTTGAAATGAGCTTCACTAATGGGTCAGATGTGTGATAATTCAGATACTTCCTGAGATATGAATTCCAAAGGCAGCTGCAGAATTTTTTTAGCATGAATCATTTATTTTTTAAATACACAAATAACACATGATCATTTTGGAAAAACAAGAAAACATAGATAAGCAGAAAAATTTTAAACCATCCTATATCCCACTATTCTGAGTTAACTATTGCTAAGACACACACACACACACACACACACATACACTGCACACACGCACATACACTGCACACACATACATTTTTATGAGTCAATTTGTGAAAGACAGAGTGAAGAAAGCAAGAGAGAGCTTAATTTACTAATAAAAGTATAACTATACTGTTTTATTTCATAACTTTTTTATACTTTATGTTGTCATGTATATTTTTCATGTTTAATTAAGTATAGGGCTATACATTTACTGTTTATGGCTTCATAGTATTTGACGTTGTCATGTAATGACTTAATGAGTGTTTTTTTTAAATCGACATTTAGATTGTTTTATGTTTTTCGGCAATATAAATATTACTGCTATGAAGACATTGATACTCTGGCTTTTTTGCATTCTTATGTTAACAACATATTGAAATCCTCAAAATGATATCTATCAATAAAGGTGAAGTATCTGAGATTTTGCTTTATTCGCAAAGTGAACAGGTTAGCTTGCCACAGTTTCAAGGATGTTGACAGAAGATGTGAAACTCCTTTGACCAGAGATAGAGGACATTTTGCTATTCACAACAGCAGAAGTAGCCTAAGTATTAATAGTTTGTATACGTAGGTATGTGCACTTGCAGTAATTCCTCAAGTCCTAGTTCCCATAGAGTGACTCAAAGAGGACCAGGTAATACCTTTACTCACTTCCACTTGCACTTTCACTGCAGTGGGTGGCACTGCAGAAGAGAAGCCCTTAGCATAGAGAACTCGAGTCTTTTGTAATGAGTAATAATTATGTCTACTCTTTGCTCTGGGATGATATATTATATCCATTTTCCAAAATTGCAATAAAATCTGCCCCTTTATACTGGAGGGAGAAGTTATTTCTGTCTTTCACTGCATAAATATTCTTAGAAAGGTTGTTAAGAACAAAAGACCATTAGTATCTCACTCAAAATGTGTAGTAATGGGAGAATCCTATGGAGTGGAGAATTGTATCCCAATAGCTTTATTGGAGTAGAGTGCATGTGCATTGTATGTATTGCCAAAACTACCCTATTTAAAGTTTATATGAATTTCCACTCCTACCAATGATTTGTGGAAGTTCCTATTTCTCCATATCCTCACCTACACTGGATTTTGCCAACCTTTTAACCTTTAATATTTTAGATATTATGATTTGGTAAAATAGTACTTTGTGTTTTAAAAGTTTGAAGTTAAAAAAATAAAAAGTTGCTTTCTTGTCTTCTTAGTGGAATTAAATATATTTGCATGTTTATATTGCCATTTTTTATTGCTTCTATTGTGAATTTCACTTTCGTATCCTTTGTTCATTCCTTTCTACTAATGTTTTATCTTTTTCTTTTTGATTTATAGGTGGTCTTAATATATCAAACTATCAACATGTTATATGTCATTTATTGAGAATACATGCTATAACCTCTCTGCTTTTGTCTCATAACTTTATTTTTTTACCTGTAGAAATTTGAAACATAAATTGTACTCATTAAAGCTCCCAACTCTCTTTAGAAATTGTAACTTACTTTCTATAAATAGCTCTGCATTAAAAAATTAGTTTATTACCATTCTGCAATAAGAAACACACATAGTCTTAGATAATATATGCAAAATTCCTGGTCAGTTTAATTTAAATCCTGTACTTCCTTGAATGTATTGGCAATGCATTTATTTTTCCCCTGAAGTTTCAACTTTAGTGTGGTCAGATATCTTCTGATATCAGTAAGAAGATACAATGTTATGTACCAAGGAGGTCCAAAATTCAGCCACTCAGAGCTCTTTTAATTTCAACAAGTCCATGCTCAGCTAAATTTTTTAGCAAGCTTTATGACCTAGCCATATGACAACATTCAGAAAAATTATTTGTCTTTTTCCAAATATTTCATAAGTTGACTAGGGTTAGCAGTACTAACACAAAGAAAATTCACTGTCTCGGCCACTTGTTTCACTTGACTTTATCTCGTGAAGCACAAGCCTATCTAATAAAGGTGGAATGGAAACTATGTACAAAACCTTTCCTTTTTCATGTGAACTAACTGTTGAAAGTTCTCTTTTTTGTAAGTGCCTCAAATATAGAAAGTGAATACAGATTTTACATATTTAGAGGAAATTTTTCAGATTATTTATTAACATATTGTCAAATTATGGGTATACCATGCATGTTATATTCTAACAATTAATAGTTATGTCAGGAAAGATCTGTGATGAAAAGTTGAACTATTCAATAAATAGCACTGGTTAAAATAGTTATCCATATGGAAAAAATAAAAATTGATCTTTACCTCAAGCTACATACAAAAAGTCAACTCCAGGTGAATTAAGTAATTTGATGTCAAAAGCAAGCAGTAACACTATTCGTATACATTTTAACTATCACCTTTAGGTAGGTAAAGGACTTTTTAATTAAAGAATATAAAATGCTGATTATAAAGTAAATTATTAGTTATTTTGACTATATTAAGATCAAAAACCTATGTTCATTAGCACACATCTCAAATACAGTAAAAAGACAACCTATTAATTGAGAGAAAACATTTGCAACACCCAGCTGTGAAAAGGCTGATGCTAGCAATATAAATGAAACTCTTAAAGATCAATCAATTCAAAACAGTAAAGTGTGGATGGCGCCTATGGTTCAGTGAGTAGGGGCTGAGTATTTTCTTCCTGATTGTTTCTTCAGATGAAGTTGCAACCAGTGAACAAGTGGCTACTTGTTTCTTAAAAAATTACATACAAATTGTATGGTGCGATGTCAGTGGTGTTGAAGAAAATTACAGGGACCAACACTGAGTTCCTCAGTGACAGGAATGTATTCTCATGCACTTATCAAGTGAGTCAGCAACAGTTTTAGCAGTATTACAAAAGTGGATTACATCAGGGTTATTATCCATCATCTTATCTTCATGCTATTTGCAAAGCACTGTAACTCTCTTTCCTGTCTTTGGAACATAACGTACTAATGTCACATAAGAAGAGAAGGAAAAATCTGTAACAGACAGAGAGTTTTTCATTAAAGCTGACCCGAGTTCTAGAGGCAAATCCCTTTTATCACTGTGAACAGTACTAATGTGGTTATATTCTTTTGAAGTAAGTTGAAAGCCAAGGCAATGGAGGTAAACTTTCTGTCCATGGTAATTTTTCTTCCAGACTGATCCAAATGACAGTTCTGAATCAGTCATTTTATAATCTCAGAGCTGTTATTGTAATTTTGGGGGAGGTTCTCTGATTTTTTTGTATATGGCTCCACTGTAAAATAATACTTTGTAGAAGAATCACACAACAGGTTCACTGCTATTCTATACTTCTCAGTTTAGTTGATATGTAAAGTCTGAAAAGCCAACACCTATGGAAAGACACCAGTTCCTCATTGACAGTGAAAGACTTGTGAGGAGTGTACTGAAGTGAAAGGTTGTTTATAACCATAATCCAAAGCTTTAAAACTTCAGCAAACTTACCATGCTATCTGTGAACTTCACACACTATAGCGTCATTAAAACATAGACATTTCAATAGGCATCACAGCACGATAAACTGGAATATTCTCTTCACTGAGAAGATCTCAGATATTGTCCTTACTTTGCCAGTACATACTATAATTTAGAATAATTCCTATTAGTCCTGATTTTTCTTCTTTTACAAAATTGCCAGAATTTTGGATGAATACGTCCTTACATAACTCTTCGACTAGATATAATTTCTGGTTTGTAAACTTAATAATTACATCCATAGTTCATTATCAGTAAGTAGTTGGAAAGCAGCCAATGGAATTTTTGGTTCTATTTCTGATCGTACTCCTGGTTTAGTCCTCATAATATTAGCTGATTGTTGTCTCCCCTGATCCTTTATCAGCTTTGAGTTCCATATCACTCCTGAGGGTACCATCATCTGAGTGGTAGGCTGCTCTATTTTTACAAATGGGCTTGTTCTTCTCTTGGGCTGCATATTTTGCATTTGTTCTTCTCTATCGTCATCATCTTCTTCTTTCTCATCTTCACTCTCTTTCTCAGAATGAATAATTTCGCATTTGACCTCTACAAGTTCTTCTAGTTCACTATCTGAACCAGTGAAATATCTTCATTATTTCCTTCAAAATTTGATACTATCAGTTCTTCCTCTGTCTCAGCTACCAACAAATTATAATGTCTTTTCACCATATTTGTGTCTGTATTTCAAGTAAAAAAGTAAGTCATTTCTCGAAATAAGCAGATTTATAGAATTATCAGATGTTCTGTATTTTCATTCATACATAACTTGATCTTTACCAAACACAAATACAGTGCTTACTACCTTCACTATGAAAAAATAGAAAAAAATAGAACACTGACTTTTCCTGCAGAAGACACTGTAACTTGTTGCTTCCAAAAAGAAAAGTGGTGATAATGGCAGATCCAAGGATGCTGACATGCGAACGTGTCACAGGTGGGTAGGTAAATGTCTAATAACAAAAGTTATAAGTGGTGAAACCACACCTCCCCAGGGAAACAGGTAATTCTCCACAAAACCACAGTAGGGCCAGGCCCTGAAGCTCACCCCACTGCTATGCAACTACTTTTAATATAATAATATATAATAATGTGATCATATATGTGTCATATAGTAATACATAATCAATATAATAATGATAATAGAAAGAGTGGCCACAAAGGGATACCATATTTAACTCATTTGAGTAGAAAAATGTTAAGAATTTTGACAATATGGGCTTTTGAAAGATGGCTCTATGGGACATGTTGCTGGTAAGAATATAAAATGGTATAACTACTATGGAAAATAGTTGACAATATGTTGTAAAGTTTAATATTCATATACTGTATAATTCAGCAATTCTATTCTTAGGTATATAACCTGAAGAATTTGAAATTTTTGTATAAGTACAAAAAATATTCATGACAAGAATATTTGTAATAGTAGTGGGAAAAGCAAAAACGGAAAGTAAAACAAAACAGTTTTAGCAAGAATGGCAACAAAAATGAGAAGAAACCAAATGCCTATAATCAGGAGAATAGGTACATGCTCAGTGCAAAAAGCAAGACCTATATGGTTGCATAAGATAACACACTTTTTCCAAAATGCAAATCAACTAAAATTAATCAATTGATATCTTTGGAGTACATAAGCATACAACAAATCTTACTTTAAAAGGCAAGGATCAAAATTAAAATCCAGATAATCGTTATGTTAGGTAGAAGGAGATAGAGCATGGACTAGCAGAGATGTACAAAAGTAGATATAAGCTATTGTCATTGCTTTGGTTCCCAAGCTGCTTGGTGGAATCAATGAAGCTCTTCATATTATTAAAAATAAAACTGAGTGCAGACAAGCAACACAATTTTCTAGGAGGCCTGCGGTGTGACAATAATACCATCCAATTCTCCTTGGCCATGATGACTATACAAGGGATAAAAGTGATCTCAACTGTGCCAATGAATGTTTTCCCTCAGGATTTTTCCAACTGGTCTCAGTGATACAGACTTTTTAGCTCCCAGACTGCAAATTTTGAGTATGTGAGGTCTGAAATCCTCCTGTCCGTATGCTCTATTATTTGAATGAGCTGGTCTGTGAAAATGGCCAGCACTTCTAGCATATAACAAGAAACAGAAAATAGAGATCAACAAATCCTAATGTTGTTTGAGTCCCTGATGCAGTAATATTAGAGGTGAAATGCCAGTCCTAGAATTCCTAATTAAATGAACCAATAAACTTTCCTTTATGCTCAAGATTTTTCAAGTAGGATTCATGACACCAGAAACCAAGGATTCTTGTCCAATACATTCAGAGAATGCTACAAAGGATCAGAAGCAGAGATGTGTTTGAAAAACATCTTCCTCACTAAAGCTTCAATCTTTTCTTTTCTGCTTGTTAAATATAAGGTTTTTATGTATAATTTTAGAGCTCAAATTGCCTACCTTTGAAATCGGTAAATTTCTGGAAGTGTCCACTTTGACTTCTTATGATGAACATTAATCCTTTTTGCTCCATCAGTACTGACTAACCACCCAGTGAGAATGGGGCCCTAAACTAGACACTTAATATTAAAAGAAGAAAATATAAGTAATAAATATGTCAGTGCTTGACATTGAAAAGCTTAGAACTATTCAGCACAGAAGTTGTCTAGTTTAAATCTTTTCATTTGATATGTGGAAAGTTGGATCTAATGAGGTTAAATAACCAATCTAAGATCACACTACCAGTTTTTATGTTTTATTAAATA